>JBAGKK010496668.1:0-15211 GCA_037177015.1 Euceroptres primus
TTTGGATTTTTTGAATTTTCAAAATGCTATAAGTCTGATAATTTTTATTTTATTGAAAAATGTCATTAAAATAAATTTTTCTTCTTTCTGGGTACTATGAACATCCTTTCATAGAATCTGTAAATTGCAAAAAAAGTGGTCTCAAAAATTTTCAAAATGCTGTGATTTTTTGAATTTTCATTCGAAATTGCTGGCTAACGAACTTGGCCTTCATTTTAGTACACTGAAAGAGTATGCCAAAGGTCAATCCAATCTGTCAATTCCTTCGAAAGTTATCGTGCTAACAAGAAAAAAAATCTACAGACAGACAGACAGACATACAGACAGACACATTCACAAAAATCACTTTTTTGGGTTCAGGAGGTCACAAAACGTCGACATTTGACAAAAACGGGGGGTGGGGTCAAATTGTACACAAATCTAATACCTTCTCATATGATGAGAATGTAATAATTTTCCCTAAGTAAAGGTTCAAGTCAATTTAATCATTTTTCTATAAAATCAAGAGTTCACGGCCACTATTATAAATTTGGTATTTCAAATTTTGAAATTATAATAGCAGATTCGTTATCAGCGACCCCAGGAACTCCCAAATATGTTTTGTAAGTTGATTTGAGCATTTTTTAATTAAAGTGTACACAGCCGCCATTTTGAATATGCCATTTGAATATTGAAATTCTGACATCGGATTCGTCATTAATGACCCCGAAAAATCCCGAGTATGGTTTTCCAATTCGACTGAAGCATTTTTATACAATCAAGAGTACACGGCTGCGATTTTGAATCCGCCATTTTGAATTATGAAATTCTGATAGCAGATTCCTTTTCAGCGACCCTGAAAACATAAGAATATATTATATTCTTAATGAGTAAATGTTATAAAAAATATATGAATTTTCAAATAGCTAAGGTCGCTTATAACGAATATGTAGAAGAGTTAAAATAAAATTTAACTACTCTTAAAAGGAATTGCTGGGCCTGCCATCTCTAATTATTTTTTAATAAATTAAGAAGCTGTCAATCAAGTCAGTTTCTTTGGTGCATTAAAGAATTAGATTATGTTTATTTTCTATATAAGCGCGGTCGCCATCTTGAAAACGTAAATTACATATAAAAAACTAGGGACGTAAATTATGTACGTAATTTACATGTTAAAAACTACGTAAATTACCTAAGGTATATTACGTACGCAACCCTGTTTCGGAGTAACTGATCTTGTTGCGCGTGTAGCATGTGCAGCAGAGGCTGGTGACTCAACTTGTACTCTGCGGTTGCCTTCTCAAAAGCTTTGTTTGCTGTATTAGGCATGTTTTCAAATCTTGGTGGTAGATATGGATTTGCACAATATTTGTGCCACTTGGTTCTTGAATTCTGAAGTGTGTCAAAAATGCCTTTTACATTGTCAAGCTGAGAAACAAAATAACCCGATGGTAGTCTATGATTGCCAGGATTTGAAAAATTCAAGATTTTGCGATATTACTACATAGCCGCATTTCTCTTACTGTCAATTGGGTTATTATCAGGGTATCTTTAATCAGTTCCACCACCTGATTGACATATGCAGCACTTCGACCAGTTAATATTAACGGATACCGTTTCAAGAGCAACAGGGACCACCACCTTTTCCCCTCCTCGACATTTTCGCCTGTTTAGGAAAGAAGAGTACCACTCACCATTTACCAATAAAACACATGCATTTATAAAAAACAAAGTATAGGAGTATCACCAAAATGAATATTAAAATCCCTATTCGCCCCAATAAGTTTGGATATGAAAGAAACAAAATCGTTCAATTAACCACTCAAAATTTCCAACAAGACTCTAGTGCATTCTCCAAATATATACCCCAAAGAGAAATACTCTCAAACAGTTGGAAAATTTTGAGGAGTAATTAAAGACTCTCATGAATATTTATTGAAGATTAAGTAGAATTACATTGAAATATGATTTAGTTATAACCATATATAACACTTCTGCAGAATTTCCACAAAATTTCTGTACAAAAAATGACATACCCCTGTTGTTGGTTCACATTCCAGTGTTCTGATAGTTCGATGCAGTTCAATGTTTACCGGAGCACTGGAATATGAACCAATGAAATATGCGCAAAAGTTGATAGCAGTGGGCTAGGACACAGTAAATTCCAGGGATATTATTTATCTGAAGTTGGATAAAAACTTTGCAAACAATTGACAACTACAATTATCTGACGATAAATAATTTTTATCCGACTCGTGATAAAAATTATCTGCCGTCGGATAATTGTAGTTTTTAATTGTTTGCAGCGTTCTTATCCAACTTCAGATAAACAATATCTCTGGGATTTACTGTGAACTGCCCTCGTACACTAAGCGCAAATCAAAAACGTAGTGATTTAGATACATTGATAGAACGTTCGTGATTGATTAATGTATTATACTACAGATCATATACCTTAATTGAGTAGAAAACGCATGAAGGCCTGTAGTACAACACTGCGTGCTGGTGTTCAAGCATGTTCAACTTTTTTCAAAGACAATAAATAATTAGATAATTGATAAATAAATTATTAAGTAATTAAATAACTTCGTTTAAAGGCATTGAATAAGATATTATTTAACTGGCTAATTTTTTCAAGTCATACTAATCATAAAATAATCGTTACACAAAATC
The DNA here is from genome assembly GCA_037177015.1 of Euceroptres primus. Lineage (NCBI taxonomy): Eukaryota > Metazoa > Arthropoda > Insecta > Hymenoptera > Figitidae > Euceroptres > Euceroptres primus. The sequence goes on from JBAGKK010496668.1 coordinate 2,653, forward strand.
TGCGAGAATTGAACTAAATTGTTCAAAAAGAATTCAAAATGGGGTTTAAAGTTATTTTTGACACTGGATTTGTTATAAGCATGTCGAAGTCGTGCGGAAATGACCCCTAGATCATGCTTGTAGCACAAATTACAAACATTTTGGTTATTTTTTAGAAAACACCCCCTAATTTGAGAACCAACCCAAAATTTTGAGTGTCCTACGGGTCAAGTCACTTAGCTGAGTATATAGAACATTTATGCTAAAGGAAAAATTTGTATCACAAAATGCCACGTTTTTTGAGTTTCCGTTGTATACCGCCTGCACTAAGTACCCAAGAGTCAACCGTCGCACTCGTGCGGTTAATTTTGAGCCGTGTTTAGCCTGTCCATAGTATTCCTTGTCGATTAATACACCGTCAACGTTTACCTATTATTAAGAAAAAGAAATTAGGACCATGTATCACTTATACAGAGATACATCTGTACAATCATATCTACGCGAAATGAGATATTGACTTGAAGGTTTTGAACATTCAATAAAGAAGGAAGGAAGGTTTATCTGATCGAATGTTTTAACCCGATTACGTGGAGAAAAATGAGAAAATCAGTTTCGTTAGGGACGTAAGGAATACTAGTACTCCACCTTTAAATACTATCTTACCTGTAAGCACTATATGAATGCAGATAAACTAATATTAAATAATACCTTAAACTAATAATACTGTTCCCCATAATTCATAATTCCATTTTTCTCCCTGTAATTCGATTTCAGGCTAAAAACTAATGTCACCATTGTCGACTGTTCGTCTCCGGCGGCATTTGCCTGCCGCTGTTGCCGGTCCAGAACTTCCATCACAGACGTTTTTATTTCTTGTAGCTCCTGATGAATATCAGCTACATTGGACATTTTCTTGTAGAACTGAGCTTCCACCTTTGCTTTTGCGAGCATTTTTTAACATGTACAAAACGTTTGGCAGAAGCAATCTCGGAAATTATTCAACTTAGAAACTTCATTATTTCATTCAGTGAAATGCGTAAATAATAATAGGTCTAGAACAATTCTCATTAAGTAAGACCTTTTCGTATATCATCCCATTTTTCTTATATGTTACTTTTCATGAACAAAATACATATTTTTTAAGCTCAAAAGGTAATAAATATAAAATAAATTAAAAAGTATTAATATACTTTGGTATATTCTCATCTTTGAAAGTCAGTACTTCCTTTCAAATTCTGCACGTAAAGTCAATTAACCCAATTTAGGCAACTTCTCTTCATCACATCATTTATGCTTTAAAAATTAATGATGCATTTGAGCGGCACGATTGAGAAATGAACTGAAAAAACGATCATCTGGGTCTACCTATGCGAACTTTTCATCCCATGACTTGCTCGCGCATCTAAATCCAAATTTCTAACAGAAAATTTAAAAATAAGTAAAATAACTAAAAATGACTTAGAGAAACACTTAATATCGAATCTGTCTTCTTGATTAAATCCTAATCTTAGAAATGCTCCAGAATTAAAGATAGAATAAAAATTAGTATTTTGATATCTGGTTTGGCAAAGAGATGAAACGATCACATCAAGAAAATATGAGAAATGACAAAAGAAGACTTGAGCAATGTTGAGCACAAACTTCAATATGCCCGTTTAAGCGTGCATCACTATTAAAAATATGTATTTTCTTCATGAAAAATAACACACTAAAAAAAAAGTAATATCATAAAACATATTTATTTATCAACATCAAATAAAGATATATATATATATATATATACATATATATGTGATGACATGTGGATGTCAACTCGACAAAGACCATTTGAAGTTGGTCCCTCAAGTAATAGTTAAAACAAGCTAATTTAGGGGCCCGTGCGGGATTGCTAGACCCTCATCGGGCGCCTCTCCGGTTGCGGATAGGGGAAAGCTTCCTAGATATGGGTGGTACCGGGGAACTCAAATACCCGGGACGGACATAAAACTAGATAGGGGAAGGTAACCCGAACTTTAAACCAACTATGGATAAGTGTGTTACTATCGAATTATCCCAAGCAAGTAATCGTTCCACTGATTCCGATCGAGTTAAAGCCCTAGTGGTCAGTGCTAGTTTCAAGGATTTTGGGGGAAACCAAGCACACGAAAATAAGCATAAAGCAAAAGGAGAATAATTTACACCACCGTGGTTGGGAAAATGGGGCACCATTCTGGCTTTGCTGGAGGAATAGCAAGAAAATATTAAGGCTCTACAAAAGGCCTTCCTCGTGGCTAACAATGCCCTACTTAAAAATGCACCGATTCCAGTCGAGGACAACATGGCAAAAGCACTGGAGCACATGGGAAGCATGCGGAGCACTAGCTTAGCCCTACAAGGAACTATCGTAAACCAGGCTCCCGATAAGAGCGCGCAGGCAAAGGGAGATAGCCCATTCACTTAGGAATAAGATCACTACCCCGCAATCTACTCCGAGGAACGAAAAGAGAGGAGCATCTAAAACACCGGAAGGAAATACCTGAAAACAAGGGAGAGATGTGACTACGGAAACCTCGGCCGCCAATCTCAGAGACGTGGAGATGGACATGGAGGTAGAAACGAAAGAGGAAAAGGGAACACGTAAGAGCCAGACGGAAGATGGTTCGTAACAAGAGGCCAAAGGAAAAAAGAAAAGATCTACAAAAAAGATGGAGGAGGAGAAGGCGGAACCAAAGCCGAGGCCGAAGCGGGTCAAAACGACCAGACCCAGCGACGACGACCCAGCTAACTGCGATGGAAGGTCACTCCTACGCAGATATCCTGAAGGATATGAAGAAGGGAGTGAACCCGGAATCAACAAGGACGGAGATCCTCTCGATCAGGAAAAAAAAAGGAAGAGATCCTTATTGTTCTCAAAAGGCGACAGGACAACTCTGCTTTCAGCCAAGCGCTAATCAGCGCGATCGGTAGCAAGGCGGAAGTTAAACCGTTGATAGCCAAAGAATCCCTAGATATAAGAGACCTAGACGAAATGGCAACGAAAGAAGAGACAGTTGCAGCTGTAAGAGAGAAGCTAGGAATAGAAGACCTAGAAATACCGTACAAGCTGTTCTCAAGGTACGGCAAAGTCAAGGTAGCGATGATACAATTACTACTGGCCAACGCGAAAGTCCTACAACAGGTAGGCAAAATCAAAATCGGCTGGATCAACTGTAGAATCCGAGAAAGAGTCGAAGTACCCAGGTGCTCTAGGTGCCTGGGATACGGTCACACAACTAGGAACTCCAGTGGTCCTGACAGGAAAGAATCCTGTTGGAAATGTGGTGAATCGGGCCACAAAGACAATGACTGCAACAAGGACCCCAGGTGTACGACGTTTGCGGATAAAGATCTTCCAGACACCAAGCACATTGCTGGCAGCCGACTCTGCCCCGGTTTTAGAGAAGAGCTAAGGAAGAGGGCCAACTGACGCCAGAAATAAGGGTTTTGCAAGTGAATCTAAATAGGAGCAAAGCAGCACTAGACCTACTTAAACAAACGGCCAAAGATAGGAAGGAAGTTATACTGCTCTTTAGTGAGCAATGTAGAAAATCGGACCTCTCAACCTAGTTTCAGGACGTAACGAACAGGGCAGGAAACTAAGCCTGCAGCTCCGATTTGCATGTGAACCAATTCCAGGAAACTGAGAGGGGATATGTGTGGATCGAGGTGGGGGGATGCGAATCTATAGTTGCTACTTTTCTCCGAATGACCACCCGGAAAAATTCAAGGCTGAGATCCAGGACCTTGAGGAAAGCGTGAGGTCAGCAGATAAAGACTTTTTCATAACCGGTGATTTTAACGGTAAGTTACCGGCTTGGGGAGAAACCAGACAAGACTGAAGAGGGAGGATAACAGAGGAAATGGTGGCAAAAAGTGACCTAATTGTGGTCAATACAGGTTACGAATTCACTTTCGCAAGAAGTAGCGCAGTACCCAGTATCGATCTGACAATAGCAACCGCTAGAGTAGCCAAAAGAATAAGAGACTGGGGTATGCTCGATGATGTCACGCTAAACGATCATCGGTGCATAGAGAACGGTACATAGAAAACTGTCTACGCGTACATACATATAAACAAAGGTGGACAGCAAGCTGGAGCACCATGCCGCAAGTCCAAGAAAATCAAGCATTCGTCTTGGAACACGAAGAAGCTGAATGAAGGAAAGCTTCCTGGAAGAAGTCAGACTCATAGACAAGCTTCACTGGGTTAAGAGACCCGAAAACGTGGAAGCCCTGGTGAAAGTCAATAAACGTAAGTTGATTGCCGCATGCAATGCATGCGCGCCCCGCCGCCGATACGAAAGAAAGGTGCATAGCTCTATGTACTGGTGGAACGACGAGCTGGCAAAACTTCGCGCGACTTTCCTAAAGGCCAACAGAAATCACACGAGATCCAAGGAAAATACCGCCCTAAAGCTCGAGTGGAAAGGAGCAAAGAAGGCCTTAATGAAAGTCATCAAGGAGAGCCAGTCCACTAGCTGGAAATACCTCATTGCAGAAGTCGAGAAGGACACATGGGGCTTGGCGTACAAGATAGTTACCAAGAAATTGGTATCTAGATAAAAAGCCCCAGGCCTGGACAACCCGCAGTAGGTCAGAAAAATTATAAGGGCGCTGTTTCCTTGTGACGAGATATGGACGCGAAAGGAGTGGAAGGATGTGGTTGTAAGGCCAGAGGAACTCTTTACGCTCGAGGAACTAAAGACGGCGGGAGCCAAACTGAAGACGGGCAAAGCACCAGGCTTGGATGATGTCCTCAACGAGATCTTGCGAAAGATAATCGGGGTATACCCGGGTATGCTGCTTGAAACACTTAACACCTGCCCCCAGGAAGAAGTCTCCTTCAGCGAGTGGAAGAAGCAGAAGCTAGTCATCCTTAGCAAGGGAGACAAATCTCCGAACGAGACATCGTCTTATAGGCCAATATACCTCCTGGACTCTATGGCGAAGCTACTGGAAAAGCTGATCCTCCAAAGGCTAGCCAGCCATTTGATCGGAGAACATAGCTTGTCCCAGAAGCAATTTGGAATCCGTAAGGGACACTCGGTTGTCTACGCCATCCAGACAGCGGTCGACAAGGCTATGAAGGTAAGAAAAAAAACCAGAAGGCTCAAGAAAAAAGGGTTTTGCGCTCTCGTTTCAATAGACATACGCAACGCCTTTAACTCGGTAAAGTAGGAAAACTGCATCGATGCTCTAGAGAAGAAAAGGGTCCCAGAATACCTAATCCGTATACTTAAAAACTATCTGAGTGATAGACGGGTGGTCTACGAGGAAGATTCTTGAACTATCAAGGAAGAAATGACTTGCGGCGCACCACAGGGCTCAAGGGTAGGTCCCCTCATATGAAGTGTGATCTACGATGATGTCCTAGAGATGGATCTGCCTGAAGGCACCGAACTGGTAGGATTCACAGACGATATTCTTATCGTCTGTACAGCGGACAACGTCGATATCCGAGGACTAAGAGTCAACGAGAGTCCGAGAAAAGTCAAACGCTGTCTGGATGGCAAAGGCCTTGAAATCTGGAAGCAATATCTCCTGGCTAATGCTGAACGTCGGAGGACCGAGGGAAGCCAAAAGGAGAATTTTCGTATCCATGTTTTACTCGAAACTGCTCTATGCAGCACCAGTGTGAGTATCGGCTACGATGAACTACTCCATAGGAAGAAAGTTAGCATCGGCGCAAAGAGGAGTAACAATTAGAGTCGTGTCAGCCTACCGCACAGTATCCACTAGTGCGATATTGGTTGTCGGAAATATAACCCCGATAGATCTCCTGGCCCTGGAAAGGCAGGAAGCACATCATCGGAGCAAGGAGAGAACTCAGTCCACTACAAAAGAAGAGAGTAAGCAGATCAAGGCTGAAATTAGGAAAGATGGTAGAGCTAGACTCGTGCAGAGGTGACAGCAACGCTGGCTGAAAGCAAGCACAGGAAGATGGACACATCAACTGATTCCACAGCTACACACGTGGCTAGAAAAAAGGCACGTTGAAGTCGGACTTTACCTAACGCAGGCACCAGCAGCAGCCGCAGCAGCCAGGTGTACTGGCGACCAACAGATTTATTAGTCTCTATAGTATACTAATGTGCGGCTAATGTGGTCGCTTGTTTTATTTTCAGCAATAAAGGAGCTCTGTTTAAGCTTAAGGTTCCTTCCAATTTTTCTTTTTAATTTTAAGTCGAGTTTCGAGTTTAAATTTACTCAATTAATTGACTGAAACGTAAATATTTATTTATTATTTATGTGATAAATTAATATAATTAATAATTTAAACATTGTGTATAAATTTAATATTTACTTATTTATATTTATTATTATTTATATTTTTTAATCATAACGCCACAATTAAAATATTGAAATTTTTAACTTTTTAAGGAAAATTTTAGATATTTGTAATCATAAAAATACGTAGAATATGAATTTTTAACTATTAATTTTCTAATTCCGAAGTTGCAAAAATTTTTAGTTTCAGATTTTAATCCTCTATTTCTGATCACTAATTTACGTTAGCCTTAGTCCCGACCGAGTCCCAGGCGAGGACCTTTTTCACGAACTCTGCAATAAATCAGTGAGCCGGGTAAAGAGGATTGAAATTGACAAAAAAAATTTTTGCAGTTTTGTAATTGATGATTAAAAAATTAATTAATTGAAGACAATTGATGTTTGAAAATTCAGATTCTATGGATTTTCACGATTAGAAACATCTAAAATTTGTTTTAAAAAGTTCAAAATTAGAATAAGTGTCATGTACCTCGTAAACGGTAAGAGATAGCTAAAAACGGTTATCATTCTTAGAATTTCCATCAAAAAGATGTACTGTATAAATATAAATAATAAGGAAGAAGTATAAAGGGTTCTATCACGATCCTTCATAGAAACGAAAGATCTAACTGCCATAAATCACCCTGATAAAGCTATTCTGTATGAGACCCTTTTGAGTCTAGCAATCATCTAGCAATCGTCTAGCAAGAGGTCAATTCTAGATGATGTGTTTCTAGACGATATCGTCTAGAAATGGTCTAGATTTCCCGTAGGGTTTGTTGCTCTGCAATTGCTAAACAAAGTACCGCAGAGAATTGTTTACTTTTTATATTTATTTAAATTTCCTATTCGTTGTTACAAGCTAGTACAGAGGTGGTGGGTCACTTCCACTTGTACGAAAATGTGACCAAAAAAAAGTATGCGAGGTTCTGTTTTTACTTACCACACTGAATTCTTCTAATTCAACAGTCACAGTCACAAACAAGGGTCTGAAAACTCCCCACGACCTGTGAACACTCGCGCAGCATGCGATGAACCGGTGACGAGCAATTGCGATTAAGCAATCAATTGCGATCAATTTCTCTTGCTATACGAATCGCGCACTATGAACTCTGGGATGCTCTGGGGCGTGAGCAGACATGGCCGGCCCGCAAATTTCGCGTGTAGTCGTTCAGTGATGCTTCACTGTTGCGCTATCATCTAGCCAAAATTATTAATTTGCGTTACCGACGGACAATGCTTAGCCACTCCCTTTTATCACTACGGCTTGTGAATATTTATTTTAAATTTTAAATTTTTTTGTAATCAATTATTTTTCCTACTTAACATAATGCTTAACAATTAACATGCAACATTAAGATTAATAAGAGGTTATTCAAGATTAGTATTTAGAAAGCACAATTTAACATTGTATTTTACTGAGAGTTGATGCATGTGAATGCATGATAGGAATTGTATTTTTTAAAAATTTTTATCGCTGAAAATAAAATTATTGCATTAACTCCGGTGTCTTCTAACTCCAAACTTAACGCAGAATCTTAATTACAGCAATTTAAATGTATTTTCTTTTGTTCTTATTCATTTTTTGCGAAATAACGGAAAGGTGACGGAAGGGTTACGGAAGAGTCACGGTACTCCGTCACGTTTCCGTTCTCGCGTTCCGCTAAGAGAGTGAAATCATCTTTACTCTCGTGTATCACATAACCTGTTATTACGAAAATTTATGAACAATAGCTAATAGTCACGGAAAAATTTTCGTAAAAATAACTTATTGATACGGAAATTTTCGTAACAATAGTCTATTGTCATGGAAAAATTTCCTTGAGATTAACCTATTGTTACGAAAATTTCCGTAACAATAGCCTAATGTCGCGGAAAAATTTACTTAAAATAGCCTATTGTTACGGGAATTTACGTAACAATAGCCTATTGTCGCGGAAAAATTTCCGTTGGAATAGCCAGTGTTACGGAAATTTCCGTATCAATAGGCAACCAAAATTTCCTAAGAGTTTTCACAGTGAAGGGCTGATTATCGCAAAACGCGAGCTTACAGGTATATGACGTCAATTTTTACTCCCTAGGGAATAAAAAGTACTTTATCTGAAATAGGCAGAATAAGCGCTCTTTTTCTGCTCGCGGAGCGGCAGTAAAATAGCACTTTATTATACCGCGACAGGCGGCACGTAAAGTGACAGCAAGGAGGAAGGAGTGAGTAAGTGAGAAAGAGAGAGCGATACTGGAACAGAAAAAATGACTTTAGAGTAGTTTCATCTCTCTGTGATTTTTTCATCAGAAAGAAAGATATGGGGTGATAGAGAGAGAGAGAGAGAGAGAGAGAGAGAGAGAGAGAGAGAGAGAGAAAACTCTGACATTTGTGCATGCGCAGAACAAGTGTAACGTCCCCTTGTAGCACCTTGTGAAAGCGTCTTTGTTGAGAAATAAACGGGACAAAAAAGTCAAAATCGAAATTGTTTAATTGGGAAAAGCCAAGACAAATCATGGCCAACCTGTCGGAGTCGGAATCGAGTAGATAGGTTATCTGTACTCCATCTGAAATTCAAGAAGTAGCAGCCAACGTTGAAGAGTCATTATTGCCGACAAAATCGCTCGAATTCTACGAAAAGGCATATTCCGATTCCAACATCGATGTCGGAACGTGTGGTTTTGGTGTACTTTAAGGATCTTTCATCTCCGAAAATTTCGACATTGTGGAGTCTTTATTCAAAATTAAACGCTGTCTTGAAAATACGCCACAACCTCAACATCAAAAACTTTTATTCCTTTTACTCCTCCTTCAAAGGATTTTTAAAGAAGCACGGCGTGAATTATTTGCCTAAACAAGCCGGCCGAAGAGATAGTTTTTTAGAAATTTTGCAAAATTTAGTTTTTGGCAATGAAGGTAATAATTCGACATTTCAAAGCTAAAATTACTCGATGATCGATTTAGTATTTTGTGAGATTTGGATAAAGAATTCGATGGGCAAATTCAAAGTACGTAAAATTTGGTTAAGATAGCGCGTAATTTGTATTTCACAAAAGCAATATTTGGTCTATATCCATATTTTAAAACAGGAAAAAAGGATTATATAAATATTATATGATTGATCGTTTGCATTTTCGGCATCAAAGGTGCGTGGAGGAGCAGCGAAATCTTAAATGTCACGATGACACAAATGACTACAATGAAATGCTGATAGTTAAGATTCCTAGCACGAAAGACAACAAAGCACGTCAATTCATAATTGACGCCGAATTTTACCGAATTGTAAAAAAGTACATCGCTCTTCTACCCGAGAAGACCAAAGATGATCGTTTTTTCATTAAGTATCAGAATGGGTAAGATAAAAGTTGTTTAATAAAAACTTAGAATGAAATAAATATTTACATTTTTACAAAATGAATTGACGATTTACAGAAAGAGCGTAACTCAAGTCATCGGAATACACAAAATCGGCAAAATGCCTAAAAAATTGCGACCTTTTTGAATCTCCCTAATCCGACTGAATACACGGGGCACTCATTTCGACGTACTTCGGCAACTCTTCTCGTCGATGCTGGAGGTACCATGTAATCATTGAAAAGGCATGGAGTTTGGAAATCGGATATAGTTCCCGAAAGATACGTCGATGTTTCACTCCACGACACAAAATATGTGGCAGAATTGGTCACCAAAAATGTCCATATGCCATCGACTTCAGGCACATTAGATTTTCAGAACATCGAAACGGAAATGATTTGGGAAGATATTAAATTAAAAAACAATCATTAGGAACTTCAGCATCCGACGATTGAGCCGCCTAGGAAAAAGTTTAAATCAAACGAAGCTCCTGTGATCAGCGCCACTGAATAAAATATCAATCTTCAAAACACCGAAGTCGATGCCAATCTCAATACGAACAACGTGACGATATAATTCATAATTGTTCGAATATGAGCATAAATCTAAAAAAATAATAAACAGAATTTCTTCGTTCCTTCCCTTACGTCTTGGAATAATTATTTTCTTCTGCTACAGATTAATTAAGAATTATTATTTACTAACGGAATACGGATTACAGTTTATTTAATACTACTTACGTACGAATTAATATTTTGTTTCGTTTCGAATTCTTTCGATAAAATTTTCTTTTTTAATTATTCCTGTTTGATAATTATTGTCCAAACATTACGTGTATGAAAATTCATCGTTTATAAAAACAATGTAAATTAAGGCAAAAAATGAACCAAAACAAATAAATTCGTGACTTTATATTAATAAATGCATAACAAAAGAAAATAAAAAAAAATATGAACAGGATTAAATTTATAAAAAGAAAAATTAAAATTTGATTCATTTTGAAACTACGTTTAATTTTAATTCATTTTAAAACTACGTTATACTACAAAGTGGATTTTTGAATTACAATCAAGAACAATCAAGCGCCATTTTACTTCCACTCCTTGGGTAGATAAATTCGCGATTATTCTGCCTATTTCATATAAAGTATCGTATGCACCACGGCAGTAAAGTTGTTTTATACTCGGATGCAGTTTTACCGTCCTCGCCTTCTGCTCGGACGTTAAATTCTGCATCCTCGTATAAAGTTTAACTTTACTGCCTAGGTACATAGTCTACTATTTTACTTTCTAGGGAGTGAAAAGTAGAGGTTTAGCCCCGCTTAATAGGCATGAAAAAGGGCTGAAGTTATGTATGTGTATAAAAAATATATTTTCTGCTTTCTTCAATACAAGAAGACAAAAACAGTGAATACCGTTATTATATTCTGAAAGAATTCTCTGAATATTTGAAAAAAATAATGGATAAGGTACATCAAAAATCTATGTTCTTATATAAATGTATCAGTAATCCGTTATTTCCTAACTTCAAACCAAGTACCCACGTGGAGTTTTACGTTTGCGTGTAATTTCACGTGGATTGTTCCAAATTTTTACTTAAAATTCACGTGTAATTTCTAGATAGATATTTTGACGTATGGGTTTTTCATAAAATTAGTAATAATAACTTGACTATACAATTAAACAATCACCCACGTACTACAAGAAATTCAAGCGCTTTCTGTGTCTGATATCTACATTTCTTTTATTACATAGATTTTTTTTAAATTACCAAAGGTGATATAAGGTAAACAACCTAATAGACGGACACAGTTAGAAATAAGACCAATACTCGGACATGCAGCGTTACTAATGATTATTTGTCATAAATTTTCATAAAGAGTAAGAATAAAAATAATCAACTATTCTTAAAGTTCTCGACTACTTAATAATATTAAATATTTAAACATCCAGAATTTAAATAATTGAAAAAAAATATCCTCAATCATCTTTCAAGAACAGCAAGTACTGACGTTGTATAAAAAAAATTTGGTACTAAAATGTTATAAATATTATTTCTAACTGTAGTTTGAATATTTTTTAATAGAATTAGAAGGTATTCTGGTAAAAATAATGTTTATGAAGTTTATAATTACGTCTCCTGAATTACCACTTAATTTTGTGAATAGTACGCAATAGCGGGACAACGTGGCGCAAGTTGTCCGAAAACAGCTGCCTTTATTCTGACTCGCGTAATATGTACATTTGCCTTTAGTGGCACATGACTGCCTTGCATAGATTTTAAGTGAAAAAAGTGGAATGTTATTAATCCCACTACATCGCATAGCGTAGAGCAAATCCAACAAGCACTTAATTCTGTTAGTGATGGACAGTCGCTGAGAGATGCTTCTACAGAGTTTAGAATCCGAAAAAGCACGCTTTTTAACAAAATGAAAAATTCGTCCCCCCATTGAGTGTCGTAAAGGTCCACCGACAGTGCTCACTCAGCAAGAAGAGCAGAATATTGTTGATTGGGTTTTTTATTTCCAGACAAACGGTTTCCCTGTCAAAAAAACTCGACTAGAAGACTGTGTTCACAAATGTATTGTAAAAGTGAAACGACAGAATCCATTTAAGAATAACATCCAGAAAATCATTGGTATAAGGCATTCATGCAAAGACATCTTGATATATCTGTGCGCAAAGCACAGAAGTTAACATAAATAAGAGCGTCAGTTACTGAAGAAGAGCAGTGCCGGATTTACCCTAAATGCCGCCCTAGGCAGCTGAAAAACTGCCGCCCTTCTCCAAAATTCTTTTCCCGCATCGTGATGCTAAAAAAAAAGCTCCTCACTGTCACTTGCCATTTTTTCACATTCTTTAACAAATTTGTAGCACCATTACAAAGAGTACAAATAAGGTCCTAACTTTTACATACCATTATTTTCATATTGTTTAACAGCTTTTATTAGGATTACAT
>JBAGKK010496679.1:0-15210 GCA_037177015.1 Euceroptres primus
CGTAGATTATAAAAATTATGAGAACTTATGCATCTCACAAAAAACAGGTGTCCTCATATTCCTGGCCGGTACTGTATTTTTACTTATAAATAATAAATTATTAGAAATAATAAATATAAATAATAATTTTATTAAAATAAATAATTTTACTATTAAAATTATTTATGCAAGCAGAATTTAACCATCGACCATAAGTGTCAAAGAAATATTTCTTTAAATCAAATACATGGATATTGAATTTAACAACATATTTGTTTAATCTAATAAAGTTTTCAATTGAAACAAATTATGCAAACATTCATTAATAAAATATGTATATATTTCAGTAGAATAAATATGTATTTATCTTAATAAAATATTTATTTGATTGAAATAAATATTTGTTTGGAATAGTCGCCTTCATATTCTACACCGAAAAAAATATTTCTTCCAATCAAATTGATAAATATTTAATTTAACAAAATAGTTTCTTTGGGCACATGAACAAGTGGCACAGTCAAGCGAGATAAGTGTATTTAAAACAGGATATTTTTAAGAATAAGAGCGTAATTTTCTCGAGACTCGTTTTCGTCGATTTTTTTATTTTCACCCATATAAGGACCATCTCGATCGGTATACTCAGCGAGCGATATTCTGCATTAGCGAACTACGTTTTATGCAGCAGTCTTAAGTTATGTCATAGAATTAGGTTTGTGTGCGTACGCCTTTTTTTTATTTGTTTTAGATTCTACATATTTTCCCAGACTGTCTTGGAAATTATAATCGCTGCCTCTTCACTTTTTCTCAGACTCTTTTAGACATTTTAGTCGATCAATTTTTTTTTTTTTAATTGAGCCAAATTTCCTATACAGTCCAGGACTTTCTGTTGTTCTTTCCATCACTTGGTATTGGAATCTTTTTTAAATATTGAAATGAAGAGGCTTCCAATTTTTATAACATTTTAGTGCCTGCCCAAGATTCCCAGATTGAGTTCTACACTTTTTATAGGACAAATTTCTTCCGTGTATGCAAGTGCCACTTAAAAATCATCTCCGATGCAATCGACTTCCAGCTTCCTGGAAAAGAAACTGTACTGGAAGGAGACATGAATTACAGTAAATGGCAAGTATCGCTCTCGCAGACGACAAAAAAGTGGCAAAACGGCGACTTCCTCGCTTCGAGGTAAGTCAACGAGATACCGCGGAAACTCACCATACGGAAAAACGTCTACGTGGAAAGGCTGGAGGAGGAGGTGGCTGGACACGATGACCTCGGTCGACGCTCTCGCTTCTCAGGGCCTGAACGGCTTTTGGTACGGCCCTAATGGGTTCCTGGGAGGTTCTACTTCCACTCCCGGAAAGCAAAGTTCCGTTTCCGACACCGACTCCGTCTCCGTAAATACCACCGCCTCCATGGAAGCTGTTCCATCTTCTAACGGGACCCCGGCTACTTCCGCCGGAACCTCGAAGCTGATTGGTATGTTTGTGCATTTTCCTTCAGGACTCTCAGCATCCATAGGCCTCGGTAAGGCCATCGTACTCCATCCTTTCAACATTCTACATCCTGGTCTTCAGCTCTAAGGTCAAGAATCAAGGTCAAGTTTCAAGGTCGAGTCTTCAAGGCTCTTCTTTTACACGTGAGGCTTGGAAGTAGATGCTGGAGTTTGAGGACGAATGCTGAGACCTAGTTTAAATTAAGAAATTGATTGTTCTGGAATTTTGGGGGTTTTGAGAACTTGAGAGAGTCTGTGAACCAGTAGGTGTTTATAACAAATGTTAACTTTCATTATTAGTTTAGTATTTCAAGGAAAATATTTTGGTATAATAATAACTAATTTTTTATCGTAATGGAACTTTTAGGATGTAATAATTTGAAATACGTAAAATACGTATTTCAAAAAACGAAAATCCCTGAGGTACCATTTTTTTTCCTTTTTACCTAGAAAAGAAAAGTGTGAAGTTTCATTACAATCAAATATTTTTTGATGTTCCGCTAAGCCAAAATAAGTGAAAAACCTCTCAAAAACACGTTTTTTTCGATTTACTCCGCAAATATTAGGCGCATCGAAAAATTATTAAGTGTATGATGTTGAGGATAAAAAATACGTCTTTTATGTTGAAAGAGTTTGTCGATCCAAACAACTCTTTACGACAAGAATTTTAAAAATGTGTAAAAATGTGAATTTTTTTATTTTTAATCCTTTAGCTACCAGCTTGCAAATTTGCAACTTTCACTTTTTTCGGTTTTCTCGAATTTCCATGTAATAAACTTCAAATTCTGCAAAATAAATATGTGAATTGGATCAGGGTGGAGTATTCCGTATCTCGTAAGGTGGTTATAAGTAATCGTATACTCAATAGAAGCCGAGAACTCAGAAAATTTTAAAAAACTTTTATTGCAGAAAACAGCCATAAAATGACCGTATATTATTCCTGAATTTTTTCAGAATTTTTAGACAACGGGAAAAGGATCTGGTAGCTAAAGGGTTAAAGATGGGGATGCATTTTTAATTTTAATTATTAGTAAAGTCCTTAGAAAAGAGAAAATAACTTTTTTGACCCCTGAAAAATCCAAACAGTCAGTTTTGGGTCCCTTTTTAAAATTTGCTAAAGTGAATTCATTTTTTCAATAATTTATATGCAGAAATTTTTTTGAAACGCTACAAAAATATTGTAAATTACTTTGTTAGATTAAATATGAAATAAACAATGTTCAGTAGGGTGAACAGTGGGAAAAATGTATATTTTTTGGTTCAAAATACGATTTAGCCTACAAATATTAACCGATTTGAATTTTTTTTTTTAAAAGGTAATAAAATGCCAGAGAAAATTGTCGAGGCCCATTTCGGAAAAAGGTATTTATTTTTTTATAAATAAACAAATACATAAAAAATGACCATTTTTTCAATTCGGCCTTCTGGGTTCCTGTCAATGGTGCGACATTTTTTGCAATTGCCTGAATTTTATAGAGCAACATTACTTGAAGATAAGTCGATATTAACCATCAACAAACAATTTATTTATAAACAAATTATTTGTTAAAAGTTGATTTTTTATAATTTTCATTACTTTCTTTTTTATTTTATAAGTCATTTATTTCATAATATTACTGGGACGGAAAAAATTTGTATTCAAATTATTATTTTTATGAATATGAACAAATTTTATTAAAAAATGCAGAATTGGGTTGTTTTTTAAATGAAAAAGCTCCCTTGTTTCAATTAAGTACTTCTCGTTGGCTATCACAATACAGTTTGAATACTAGGCATAATTAAACAATAAATTTCTTATTTATTTTTTTTTTAATTTTTTATTTTTTATAAACAAATTTTATAAGAACTGAAAAATTGGTACATTTTTGAGCCCCAAAATGAGTTCTTTTAGTATTTGTTATAAAATTTGTCTATAAAAAGCATAACATTAATTGTTTAATCATGCCTAGTATTCAAATTGTCTTGTGTTAGCCAAATACAAGTATAGTAAATCAAAAAATCGAGCTTTTTTGACATAAAACATCCAAATTCTGTATTTGTTAATGTTTGTTTATAATAATAGCAAAATTTATGAACTAAATATAATTAGTGCCTGAAAATGTCCCAATTTGTCATTATGTTATAAAATTTGTTTATAACATTCATAAAAATTTATCGTTTATTCATGGCTGATATTCAAACTCTTTTGTGTTAGCCAAGTACAAGTAGAAAATCGAAAAAAACGAGCTTTTCGTCAAAAAAACACAAATTTTTCATTTTTCAATGAAATTTGTTTATAATAATAGTAAAATTTATAAACCAAACATAATTAGTGCTTAAATTACCAGAATGTATTTTATTAAACATATTAACACTGAAAAAAAATTTTAGGTTTAAAACTGTTGCAACTTTACATTTGTTATAAAATTTGTTTATAAAAATCATAAAATTTATTGTTTAATAAACTGTTTAAACTGTTTTGTGTTAGTCAAGTAGAAGTACTAAATCGAAAAAAAACTTTTTAGTCAAAAAACGCCCCAAATTCTGCATTTGTTAATAAAGTTTGTTCATATTATTAATATTTCTTCCATATCAGAAGGTAAGGATGAAAACTTTTTACAATGACTTCTTCGTCATTTTTCATAATTATTCAAATACAAATTTTTTCCATTAAGGTAATATTATGAAACAAATTACTTATAAAATAGGGAAGAATAATCTGAAAATAATAAAAATGATAAAAAATTAACTTTTAACAAATAATTTGGTTCTAAACAATTTTTTTTGTTGAATGGGTAATATCGAATTATCTTGAACTAATGTTGCTCTATCAAGTTCAGGCAATTGCAAAAAATTTCACACCATTCACAAAAATCGAAAAGGCCGAATTGAAAATGGTAACTTTTTTTGGATATATTTGTTTATTTATAAAAAAATGGAAGACCTTTTTTCAAAATTGGCCTCGACAATTCTTTCCGGAATTTTATTACCTTTTTTTAAAAAAATAAATATTCAAATATTCAAAGAAATATTCAGAAAACAAAAATCCCTGAGGTGCCATTTTTTTTTTCTTTTTACCTAAAATCCAAGCTTAGATCCAGATAAAAACAAACGACTATCCTGGAAAAGGATGCCTTAATATTGTTAATTTCATATTTAATCCCAACTTAATTTAATCGTAAATCATATTTAATCATAATTTACAATATGTATGTAGCGTTTCAAAAAAACTGCTGTATATAAATTATTGAAGAATAATTAATTCATTTTAGCAAATTTTTAAAAGTGACCCAAAACTATTTTGACTTTTCAAAGGTCACAAAAGTTATTTTCTAAGGGCTTTACTAATAATTATGATTAAAAATGCGTCCCCATCTTTAGAAACAAATAAGAATAAAAAATTTCACATTTTTACCCATTTTATTTATTTTTATCGAGAAGGGTTGTTCGAATCGAAAAACGCTTTCAACATAAAAGATGTATATTTTTATCCTCAACATCATACACTTAATAATTTTTCGATACGACTAATATTTGTGGATTAAATCGAAGAAACCGTGTTCTTTTACGGTTTTCATTTATTTTGACTTTGCGGAGCATTCAAAATTTTTTGATCGTAATGAAACTTCACACTTTTCTTTTTTAAGTAAAAATAAGAAAAATGGTACCTCAGGGATTTTTATTTTCTGAAATTTGTATTTTATGCTACACCATAGGAATTATGTTTAGGTCCAATTTTTCATACCATTTCAATTTCATCTTAAGACAAAAACCAGTTCTCTTGTCACTCAAAAAAATAAAGTCTAAAGAGAATACAAAAGCGTTTAGCCTCGTTTACAGCACGCCCGATTTGTTTCGGATTTATCAGTTCTAATTCTAGATTTTATATCTGGCATTCGAGCAAACGTTACGAGCTATCTTTTATAGATATAAGAAGACGTGCTTCAAGAAACCAGACAAATAATAGAATCAGTTTGAGAGGTATATAAAAAGTAAAATATCGGGTACATTTTACTTTCATATATATACGTATAGTTTTCTTCCATTCATGAGATTCGATCATCATCGCTGAAGACGGTGTTATATCAGCGAAAGTGCAATCTTTCCCTTTCGAAAAAGTGCAATAAACGCTGAGCCAGCCAGTGAATTGCAGAAAAAGGAATAAAATGTATATTTTCGAAGCAGATTGCTAGACTGGGCGCCATCGATAATCTATTCGATTTCGAAAGCATCAGACAGAGGTTGCACTTGATTTATTGTCGAATAATGGGAGAGTGTAGATGGTGAAATAGGAGATCATTTGTTTCCTTTTTATTGTTTGCTTCGTAGGGTGTATTTTTCAATAGGGTGCAAATTGAATTTTTCTTTAGGAACGTAATTCAAAATTAAAATAAAATATAAATAAAAATAAACGGTTCTTAATGTCCAGGAAGTTGGCAACGCCAACTTCAAATTTCGAAAAAATGAACATTGTGCTGAATTGTGCTACATTTGTGCTCTATTATGCCGTAAAAGATTTTTTGAAAAAATAAAAATTTGAGCCCAAAAATTAAAAAAACCTTTTTTTTATGTTAGCCTCGCCAATTGGTTTTTTCGAAAAAACAAAAGTTGTGCTGGGTAGCATAAAAGTCACACAAAAATGTGCCGCAAACCAAAATTTGATATTGTAACCCATTTTCGAAGAAAAAAAATATTTTAAAAAAATCAGCCGCGCGATTTTGTTTTTTTGACAAAACAAAACTTGTGCTAGGAACTACCTGGTACGCATACTACGGTGTTGCAAATATGAAATCAAAATCTTAAACCATTTTCGAAAAAAAGCATCTCAAAAAGAAAATTCATTTTTCGATTAAGAATGGTTCTTAGTCGTCCAAACAAAAAAAAAAACTCAAAAAAATTATCAATTTCAGAATTTCGAAAAACGGAAACATGTGCTGAGTTGCGCTAGGCTAGCACAATAATGATCTCTATGACCAATTGCACTCAAATTAATATTTTTCGGAAAAATGCAATCTTTTTGGACTTGGAATAAACTTTTGACCAAAAATAGTCGAATTTTTTTTACTTTGAAATATTTTGTTTGAAGTTGGACTAATAAAAAAAGGCAATCTCCAAAACCAATAAAATATAAATTATTAGTCCAACTTCAAAAAAATATTTCAAAGTTAAAAAAATTTGACTTTTCTTAGTCAAAAATTTATTTCAAGTCCCGAAGATTGCATTTTTCTGGAAAATATGAATTTGAGTGCGATTTGTCACAGAGAGAATTATTGTCCTACCCTAGCACAACTCAGCACAAGTTTCCGATTTTCGAAATTCGTATTTTTGAAAATTTTGGGTAAAAAATTTATTCCAAGTCCAAAAAGATACGGACACTTGTACCGAGTTGTGCTAGGCTAGCACAATAATTATTTCTAATGACAAATTGCACTCAAATGAATATTTTTCAAGAAAATGCAATATTTTTGGACTTGGAATAAATTTTTGGCCCAAAATTTTCAAAAATACGAATTTCGAAAATCTGAAACTTGTGCTAAGTTGTGACAGACTAGCATAATAATTATCATTCAGGACAAATTGCACTCAAATTAATATTCTCCAAAAAATGCAATATTTTTGGACTTGGAATAAATTTTTGTCCAAGAAAAGTCGAATTTTTTTAACTTTGAATTTTTTTTTTTAAGCTGGACTAATAATTTATATTTTATTGGTTTTGCAGGTTAGCCTTTTTTATTAGTACAACTTCAAAAAAAAAATTTCAAAGTTAAAAAAATTTGACTTTTCTTGGTCAAAAATTTATTCCAAGTCCAAAAAGACTGCACTTTTCTGAAAAATATGAATTTTAGTACATCTTGTCATTAGATATAATTATTCTGCTAGCTTAGCACAACTCAGCATATGTTTCAGGTTTTCGAATTTTGTAATTTTGAAAATTTTGGTAAAAAACGCGTTCAAAGTTCAAAAAGATTGCATTTTTTTGAAAATATTAATCTCAGTGAAAATTGCCATTAGAGATAATTATTGTGTTAGCCTAACACAACTCAGCACAAGTTTCAGATTTTCGAAATTTGTATTTTTGAACATTTTGGGCCAAAAATTTATTCTAGGTCCAAAAATATTGCATTTTTTTTATAAATATTAATTTTAGTGCAATTTGTTCTTAGAAATAATTATTCTGCTAGCCTATTACAATTCAGCACAAGTTTCAGATTTTAGAAATTCGTATTTTTGAAAATTTTGGGCCAAAAATTTATTCTAGGTCCAAAAATATTGCATTTTTTTGATAAATATTGATTTGAGTACAATTTGTCCTTAAAAATAATTATTCTTCTAGCCTATTACAACTCAGCACAAGTTTCAGATTTTCGAAATTCATATTTTTGAAAATTATGGGCCAAAAATTTATTCCAAGTCAAAACGATTGCATTTTTTTGGAAAATATGAATTTGAATGCAATTTGTCATTAGATATAATTATTGTGCTAGCCTAGCACAACTCAGTAGATGTTTCAGATTTTCAAATTTTGTAATTTTGAAAATTTTGGGTAAAAAACGCGTTCCAAGTTCAAAAAAATTTTGCAAAATATTAATCCCAGTGAAAATTGTCATTGGAGGTAATTATTGTGCTAGCCTACTACAACTCAGCATAAGTTTCCATTTTTCGATATTCTGAAATTGATCATTTTGTTGAGTTTTTTTTAGTCGCTTTTTTCGAAAATGGTTTAAGATTTTGACTTCATATTTGGAGCACTGTAGTATGCGTAGAAAGTAGTTCCTAGCACAAGTTTTGTTTTGTCAAAAGAAAACAAAATGGCACGGCTTATTTTTTTTAAATATTGTTTTTTTCGAAAATGGTTCATAATATCAAATTTTGGTTTGCAGCACATTTTTGTGTGACTTTTATGCTTCCCAACACAACATTTGTTTTTCAAAAAAAAAAAAAACAATTGGCGAGGCCAATTGGTTTTTTCGGGGCCAAAAAAATATTTTTTTGATTTTTGGGCTCAAATTTTCATTTTTTCAAAAAATCTTTCACGGCACAATAGAGCACAAATCTGGCACAATTCAGCACAATTTTCATTTTTTCGACATTTGAAGTTGGCGTTGCCAACTTCCTGGACATCGGTTCTTAGTCGCAAAAAAAAAACTGATTCAGATTCTCCAATCAGAAAGATTTCAAATTCAAATTCAAAAAAGGCTTTCTAATTTGTAGACGTTCCAAATTCGAATCATTCAAATTAGAATACTTTCAAATTTACATTTTACCAATTAGAAAACGTCCAACAAATTGTCATTGAAAAAATTCTAATTCAATTTTCTTAAGGTTGTAAATATATATTTCAAGACACAAAAATTGAATTCAATTATCTCTCAGTTGGAAATGAATTTAAAAATTATAAATTTCTCCAAAAAAATGGTTTTGCTTCAATCCTTGATAAAATCTCAACATGGATGTCATTTAAAACAAGTGTTTCGTGGGAAAGTTGTCCATCCAAACAACAAAGTACAGAGCATACATATTAGAGTCTTATATAAAATGTATAGAAAATCAGTGAGCTTGCAAAACCTTCTTGAGCACGCGCTCAAGCAACTCTCTTTCCTCGTGAAAGAACCTGCAAACGTGTCCTTTCTCATAGAATTTTCTACAAACGACTCAGGGTCGACCTTAGAATCTTTAAATTCTATCAAAAAATGTCCTGCTTGAAATTTCAATTTATGACTTCTAAATAATTTATTTATTCTCGAATCACAAATATGAAAAGGACAAGTCAACTCTCACGGTGCAAAAGTCGTTTAACTATTCGTTTACTCTCGTTTTAGACTTTAACGAGGTTCTAAACGAAACATTCAGAGGGAAGGGAGAACACATTTTACAATTTGTACAGTGCAAGATCCACTTGAACTAAATTCTAAAGGTGATATTCTACCAGGGCTGAAACTACGAATCATAAAATTTATACAAGTTGCACTCTTGTGACGACTGCTTTTAAAGAGAATTTGTGACAATTTCCCTTCTGGATATTGAATGTTTAAAATATATTAGGTCTTAAAGAAACTTTATTATTTCATTTATGATTCCACTTTTCAGAAATTTTCAATGTTCCCATAATATAATTTTGGAATCATATATATGCGGCCCTGTTCGACAATCTCTCAAGGGATTCTAGAGGAATCTGCGGGACTTATAAGGGCAATGGTATTTTGCAGGTGCACTTTTACGACCCTAGAAGCGTTCAGTAGCGAATCCTGAAACATTAAAATCTTACAACCCTCTTAGAAACTTAGAACATATCGCGATTTTCCCGCCTCTACAATATGTAATAATAAAATAAAAGTGGTAAACAAAAAAATTAGGCTGTAGGAGAGTCAACATAGCCTCGAATCTAGTTTCATTAATACCGTTGCGTAATTAAATATGGCGTTGTTTCCGCTCCAGAGGACGTCAGAGCGGAAAGTCAAACTCGTTAATTAAGTTTAAAGAGCCGAAACGGCCTTCCGCGCCTTTCAAAACCAAACGCTAAGTACGGAAAATTTTAATAACAGTAAGCCTCTTTGACGTTCTTTCTTTTTTTTTTTTGCTTGCTGGCTCTATAATTAATCCTTTGATTATTCTAAATTTATAGCCAATTTAGGGTAATCTTGGGGAATACCTTGTAATGAAAATTATGAGGCTGCATTATTATCTTTTAATGAGTTCTCAACTCATAACGAAATTATATTTTAAATTATATTTTTAATTATATTTTGAGGAATTGTGTTTGGTAATGAATTTTATAACTATGAGTTATAAGGGAAAATTTAAAGTCACGAGGAAAATTCAAAATTGCGACATTTTCTCAGAGTTGAAATAGATTCGGTCAATAAGCAAATTGTTGCACACAGTTTGTGTTACAAGAGGGGAACCCGCAAAAGTCAATGAAAACTGCACACTAGGTATAAATCAAGATTATGATCCGACAGAAGAAAATTTACTCTAATGCGCACAATATGTTGAAGATGCCACAATTTTGCAATATTATTTGTGAGCATTCATTTTTTATAAAGAGTTTCATTTCTGGCTTAGAAAACAAACAAAAAACATGTTCAAACGATGTCACGTTCTGTAAACAGTCTTACAAGAATGTGAAATACTTTAAACATAAAGAATGGAAGGAAAGCTTTGAAAGTATTTCCAAAAATATTTAAAACCTGCAGTGGTTGCGAAGTTATTTGGTGTAAAAAAGAATAGTGAAATTTTCACTCCTTATTGTGCTTTAAATACGATATCTGCATGAAAAATAGTCAAAATATCTTCAAAAATAGCTTATTCGACACAGAATTATCCAGATAAAGGAATTATTATGACGAAGATTAACTGTCAGGTTCGGTAAAATAGTTATTTACCGAATTGTCATTAAAAACTGAGGAAGCGAAAAGAGTGAAAATCTAGATTTTCACTGTTTTCTATTCTAGTCCATATCTTCAAAACTAATGGTCCTATGTTAACCCTAATCAATCACACCTCTGCAAAATCACACATTTCTCACATGGGGTCTAAAACACCCCATCCAACTTTGAAAAGTTGTGACACTGATTCTATGCAATATTTCGACTTGAAAAAAATTCTTCGACAAAATTTAACATTTCGAAAATCAGCTTCAATTTTTATTTAACATAAAATTTATTTGAGGATGTGGGAAAAATTCTTAAAGTGTAAACATTTTTTTTTTCAAAAAAATTTGTTTACAAAAAAATTCATAACTTTTATCATTTAGAATATTTTTGCCTAAAAGTTTTTTTAACGTTTTTTTTTACGTTGAAGTTGGTGTTAGGGTCTTTCAGACCCACAGTGAGTGATTAGGGTTAATCCACAAATGATCAGTTTGAAGCTTGTGTTTTGTAGATTAAGCCCACAAATTTTCATCAACTTTCAATCATTTTGCTTTAAATGACAGCAAATTGAAAATAATTTGTCTCATTTTATGTTTAAAATTGGCTTTAAAATATCGATTTAACACGAATCGAGTAAAAGAAATAATACGATTCTTTTTTCCTTGCGTAATAGAGTTAATACTCCTCTTTGAGATCATAATCATGATTTACACCTAGTGTACAGTTTCCATAGACTTTTGCAGATTCCCCTCTTGTGGCACAGACTGTAAATGAATTATATTATAATGTTAGAAATTTGTTCTGCAAAAATAATTAGAAAAAATTGATATTTATTATGAGAGTCAATTATAAGGTATTATAAGATAAATACTAATATAAGGTATTTATCAAGGCGGATTTAACAAACCTTACAAACGTTTTAATTACTGTTATGATTAGAGATTTAACTGCCTTTTGCAATCCACTTTCATTTATAGTCCAGTCAAATTGTCATTTTACACCGTATTAACTCACGAGCGCATTTTTTTTTTGCTCAATTGCTTGGGTTTGGGTCATTTATATACCATCTGACTTTGTGACCAGAATTTCGGACCGGAACCCGGGCATATGTTTTGAGAAAGGTGCCAAAAATCACATATGCGTGGATTGTTGCTGTCTTGTGGATTTCAGCGAAAAAAGGGTAGAGAGAGGAAAGAAAGTAGACAAAATTCTGAGAAATTTGAAAAAAAATGATGTCCTAGCACCAACCTTTTCCGAGATACAGTGTTTTGAAAAACCCTGTTTTTTCGATTTTTGCCCAAAAATCGCTACTTTTCTAAAAATCATCTAGAATTTATATAATCGATTGGCCTACGCCAAAATGGTCTACAGATGACAAAGCAGACGTAATTATCTTTAATTTAAGACAAAGAATAACCTTCTAGGTCCAATAGATCGCGAGCTATGACCTCTCAAAGTTGACACCTTTTTGCCTGATTTTATGACCAAAAATCATGAGTTTAGTTTTTGTGAACTAGAGCGTTCCCTAATAGATCTACCTTTATGCTGCCAGAAAATAACTAAAAGTACATAAAACTCTACGCAAATTCAAAAAAACAATGTTTTATCTTCATAAACTTCGGAGTTATGAATTTTTGAAACTTTGTGTTTTTTACTGTTTTTCTCGAAAAATGGAAAACACGTTTTCTTAATTATTTCTGCAATCCTGACGTGAAAATTATATAAGAATAAATGAAAGAGGACTCAATACTGACAAATTTAAAAAAAACCGTGGTTTTAACTAAAATAGGGCAAAAGTTATGACCTCTCAAAATTGACTGTCTCTGTCTTTTGTGAGTCAAACGTACTGAAAAATGTAATTTCAGTAATGTATTGACTAATACAATAAAATATAATGCACTGAATGATTAATAATGATCAATTAAACATTCCTTATAAATAAAGTAATGATTATTTAAATTAATTAATTTTTTTACAAAATAATTTTTCATTTTTTGCACATTTTTCAATCTTTTTTTACAGAAATTAATTCAAAATGGTTTATTTGTCACTTTTAATGAGTAATAAAATATATTTATAAAGAAATAAATTTTATTAAAAATTAAGTTTTTATTTTTTCAGCACTTATGACTATTTGTGTCTCCTAATAAAACTAATAAAATAAAATATAATGCACTGAATGATTAATAATGATCAATTAAACATTTCTTATAAATTAAAATAAAATTAATGCAATAAAATATAATGCACTGAATGAATCATAATGATCAATTAAACATTTCTTATAAATAAAGTAATAATTATTTAAATTAATGAATTTTTTTACAAAATAATTTTTCATTTTTTACACATTTTTCATTCTTTTTTTCGCAGAAATTAATTCGTTACTTTTCATGAGCAGTAAAACATACTTATAAACAAATAAATGTTACTAAAAATTAAGTTTTCACTTTTTCAGCACTTGCTACTACTTTTGTCTCCTAAATTAATTGAAAATAGGTAAGTATTCATTATTTGTAAGTAAAACAAAATATTGTTTTTTAAGGGACTAAACCACTATGAAATTTTTTTTCAGAATTTTTGAAATTCAATATTTCGAAAAGTTATCAACGGATTTAGGTTTTCTTTTTCTTGTTTTGTTGGAAATTTCTACAAGTTTTGTATGAAAATTTTTTTAATAAAATCAAAATTGTTGACATAGTTAACGAACAAAATTTTGTGTTTTTTTTTTGCCACTGCTGCAGAAGTTTCTCGAAAACCACTCATCCGATTTAGTTCAAATTTTTTGAGTGCATTTTTAGATAGATTATCTCTCGTCAACACGGGGATTTTTTTCATAACTTCTGAAGAAAAAAATTATTGAAAATTGAAAGAAATGCAAAAAAACAAAAAAGGCCACCATTTTGTTAAAAAAAAAATTCCTGTGAACGACGATGAACAGTCTATTCGTGTTTATTAATCTTGTTCGACTTTTTTTTCAGATGATTACAGCGACCTGTAGCTCTGCCGCAGTCCAAAAAAACACAAAATTTTGTTCGTTAACTATGTCAACAATTCTGATTTCATTAAAAAAAATTTTTATACAAAACTTGTAGAATTTACTTTTCCCAACAAAACAAGAAAAAGAAAACCTAAATCCGGTGATAACTTTTCGAAATATTGAATTTCAAAAATTCTGAAAAAAATTTCACAGAGGTGAAATAATTCATAATTCATAACTCATAATAATTATTCCATTGTTTGTAGAAGGAACGGAAGGTGCACAGTAAAAACGAATGCTTAAAATTATGGTATATAAGTGATCCAAACTTAAACGATTAAGCAATAAAAATGCGTACGTGAGTTAATAAATTGTCTGATGTTTTTAAAAGCATAAATAATTTATCTAATTTATAATTCATTATTTATCTTGGTCCTTTTCTTTTCCTATTGTCTTATCTCCAACTGCAAGAGACATAATACGGTATCGGTAACGGGTGACTCGTCACGATATACGTACGTAGAAATTCATTCTGAAGGCGATTTCGCAAGTTCGATAAGAACCAAGTGCAGTTTCGTGTCCACCGACGCGTGCATAAGGGTTTATTAGATTCTACAAGGTGTACTAAAATTTAATTCAACTCTAGAAATCATATCATCAAATCATCTTAAATTAGAGGACTATTAAAAATCAATAAAACTGATGCAATTGAAGTTTGCAATGTTTTTAAAACGAAAAACAAAAATTTCAAAAAATGCACGATAGTCAAAATTTTATTAATGATAATTAATGCGGAAACTACTCTTATTTCACTCCAAAGATTTAAAAAATTCCGCAAAATTATCCTATTTTCAATACTAAAAATTTGATTGCTGATAACAACTCTGTTCGGCGCCTAAAGTTATCACAAAAATTCCGCAAAATTATCCTATTTTCAATACTAAAAATTTGATTGCTGATAATAACATTGTTTGGTACCCAAAGCTACCACAAAAAGTTGCAACCCTCTATCGAATGCGGAAACTACCCTTATTTCACGCCTAAGATTTGAAAAGTTTTCTAAATCTTTCCGCAATTATTAGGGGGTTGCATCTTTTTCTAGCAACTTTAGGCATTAAGCAGAGTTATTATCAGCAATAACATTTTTAGTATTGAAATTAGGATAATTTTTCAAAAGTTTTTAAATCTTAGAGATGAAATAAGGGTGGTTTCCACATTTAATAGAGGGTTGCATTTTTTTGTGGTAACTTTGAGCATCGAGCAGAGTTATTATCGGAAATCAAAGGTTTAGTATTGATTTTTGGGGTAATTTTGTGGAATTCTTTAAATCTTTAGGGTGAAATAAGGGTAGTTTTGTGATTTTTGAAAGTGAACGTATATATAAAAATAAGAACTTTAACATAATATAT
>JBAGKK010496690.1:0-15210 GCA_037177015.1 Euceroptres primus
TATATATAAATTATGTATATATGTATATAAATTATGTATATATGTATATATTCGAGTAACAAATGAAGTCACAGTTGTGTTCATCTTCCACCTTTCTTGAAAATTATGGAACTCGCTTCTGGATATACCCACACTTGGGTGTATATATATATTGCGCAGGAAAGCAAGCAAGTAAGTAAGCAACCCCAGAAATACATCCCTGGCACGCAGCTTCGAGACGTATAAGTTGGTATAAGTATCTTTAGTTCGTTGAGAAACTTGTCTCCTCGAATCGAGACGGGTGCGACTTCCCGCTGGCCGGGCTTACGAGCCCGCAACAGACAACTCAGACAAATTGCAAGCGCGGCAAGAAAATTTGTTTCAAACTAAACTCCTGCGGACCAAATTCTACCCCTTTCTTCATTCACGTTTACGCTTTTTCCTCGTCTCTTTTACTCTTTTACTCTTCTACTCTTGTCTCTGTCTGTTCGTCTGTCTGTGGTTTTGCCCTCTTACCTCTCGCACTTTCTCTCACTTGTTTTTTACCTTGGAAGATTAATTTTGCTGAAATAATGCTGAGAGAATAAACTTTCTTCCCTTTTTGGAGGTGATTCACTCAAAACCATTTATCGAATTTTCTAAACACGGGCAAAAAAAAGGACCCTGTTAATCAGGTTAACTTTAGATCACAGGGGTTAGTATGGATCAAGGGTATAATTTCGTGAAAATCTTATTTTTCTAAAGCTGAAATCTAAGCGTCTTAAGCTTTTTTTATAAGGCTGAAATTGTGTTGATCCATATTTACCCCGAAATGATCCATACTTACTTAATATTCGTGTCTTTTCGAAAAAAATCCTTCGATACTTTATGATAAGAGAAGGACGGATCATAATTATAGGAAAATAGAAGATCATTGTGTAATTATGATTTAGTGTGAAATTAATTCTATTGATTCAATTAATTATCTTCACTCAGAAAAATATTTTGTTAAAATAACAAAATTTTTGTTTATTCAACCAAAGAATATGGTTATTACATAAACAACCAAATATTTCGTTGAAAAATAAAATTTTTTGGTAATAAAATTTGGTTGATTTCACTGAAAGTTGTGGTTGATTTAATCAAACATAAATAATTTGGTAGATGCAACCAAAACATTTGGTTCAATCAACAAAATAATCGTTAAAAATAAGCAAATGATTCAAACAAATGAGTTTGGTCAACTGAACAAAAATTTGGTTGACTTAACCAAAACATTTTTTGAAATCAAACAAATGCAGTCAACCAAACGTTTCTGTTTAATAACATTTTTTCTGAGTGTTCCAATGAAAAAAGTTCTGTTGAATAAGTCGAATTTCAATCGAAGAAAAATTTAATTGAAATCTACGTCGGTGAAAAGTATTTCGTACTATGATTATTTTTTCACTGTATATTTCTTGTATATAAATCTTATTGTCACTACGTTTGAATAAATTAAATTTTTATTTGCGTTTAATTTATTTTGAACTTCTCATGAATGAAATATTATTATACTATTATTGCGTTATATTTATTTTGAATTTGAATTTCTCACGAATGAAATATTATTACACTCAGGGACAGTCTATTCACTTAAACGTATTTCTGAATGCATTTTTTCAATTTT
The DNA here is from genome assembly GCA_037177015.1 of Euceroptres primus. Lineage (NCBI taxonomy): Eukaryota > Metazoa > Arthropoda > Insecta > Hymenoptera > Figitidae > Euceroptres > Euceroptres primus. The sequence continues at coordinate 1,625 of JBAGKK010496690.1, forward strand.
AGTTGAACTAAAGCAAATTACTTTTTTGTAAAACATTAAACAAAATTGAATTTAAGCAACGATAGTTAGTTAATTGAATACATTTTGTTAATTCAAATAATGAATATTTCTTCAGGACAAATATTTATCTTTGGGAGAAATGGATCAAATGTATTATTTAGGCTGAATAATGACTAAATATTAGCTGGCACTAATAGCATATTGGGCGAAGTAGTAAAGCCATTTCTAGTACGGCATTAGCTTGAGTAGTAGTGCATTTCCTCGTTCATTTTATAGACCGAAAATCCATTAATAATTAATAACCACTCCAAAATGCAAACCCATTAAGATTACCTATATAATTATATGAAATATGAGTAAAATATAAAAAAAGAATATAGTAAACCTGAGGTATTTTAAAATCTAATTTTAATTACACTCAAAAAATATTTGATTGGTTCAACCATATGTTTAGGCGAGTCAGCCAAAAGTTTTAGTTTGTATAACCAAAAATAAATAATTTGATAAAGTGAACCAAAAATTTAGTTCAATCAACAAAAATTTGGTACCCTTAACTAACCTTTTGTTTAAATGAACTAAACGATTTGGTTCAGTCAACAACAATTTCTTTCTGAGTGTACTCTAAATAAAAAATTATTATTTTCCAAGGGAAAAAATATTAGACAATATCGAAGAAGGCATGAAAAAAATGTTGTTGAAGGATGCTATTCTTTATAGGGATTTTTTCCAGAAATGAATTTGATCATCACGTATTTTTCTTCATAATATAATTTTACTGCTTCTTATGAAGTGGAGAAGCCTGTACTATTGTTTCGTTATGATATCTTGTCAGATTTGGCCATTGTCTATTAATATACCTTCGTGAGAAAAAAGTGTCTTGAGAAATAACAAGTTATATTTTATTCTAATATTAGTAGTTCTGATAAGATATTAATTAACACTTTTCCATAAACTTTAAAATATTCTGAGTTACATCTTGAATTATGACATAAATCGCAAAATAGTAATTTTACTGCTAAACACTTATTGGAGTATACTAAACTTTTTATGGCTTAAAAGTTCTGTACATGCTTTAAGTTCTGAAAATTCAAATGCTTTTCTTAAAATATTCAAAATAAAATTTTTAAGTAAACTAGATTATAATATTTTCTTTCATAAACTTTGGACACGCTTCAAACTTTGGTGAATTTTCCTTCAATAATTTAATAGCACTAACGGTTAAATAAGTGGTATTAAATGTGTTAAAATTTATAGTAAAATTTTTATATTATTCGCTCTTTCATAATAAAATTTTTGTAATATTCTAATATTATGAATAATGTTTTTTTACTTGGGGGTGCCAAAGAGGTTTATCGTGCAGTATACTTTTACGATTTCATCCAGCTTTTTTACACGTAAAAAGTCAAATGACAAACACAGCAATTTGTCGATTTTAAAGCTAGATCCTCGGCACTTGGTCCGAGTAAAAAGATCGTGCCATTCGCAGCGGCATTTTTTTCCAACGACTGCAGAGCGCACGATCCACGATACAAATTGTATGCAATTGGGTCGCGGTGCTTGTAGCAAAACGAAATATCATCTCGTAAATTTCCGACGGTAAAGGGAGAGAAAGCAGGAGGAAAAGAATGTCAGAACGAGCCGGTTTTTTTAGTTTAGAGTAAAGTTGCAACCGGTTGTAAGCTTCATTGGTGTACATTATCCATGCACGCGCCACCGGAGTACATAAACATTTTAATTCCCCGCGATGAAATTGAAAAGCCTCATTGCCTCGACGACGTGCACCACTCCATTGTTCCTCTCTGCTTTTTTCTGTCAACTCTCGTTTTTCTCTTTCCATTTTTCCCTCTTTTTTTCGTTTATCATCCTTTTCATACGCGCAGTCCCTTTCAATTCTCCCGCGCGAATTTATCGCGCTTTTCCTAGTCGCGCCCCTCATTCATGTCGCGTCAACGCGTTTACTTATTTTGAAGATATAAGGAGTGCAATTTTTCCTGCGCTTGTCGCGTCCCAGTTTTAATGCTCTTGAGAAGAAACGAGTCATTATGCGGCTATGATTCCTTTCCTAATGTGCAAGTAGACGCAAAAAGGGAAAAATAATAAAAGACTGGTATAAAAAACTACTGAGAAGTTCGGTATTCGCTCTTTAAATTTAAATCAGTGAAAAATAACTGACAAACGGTTAGATTCTAGATTTTTTTAGATTTCAGTGAAATTCATGGCTAATTTCTTTTACAGAAAATTAATTGTTCTAAATCGAGTGATTTTAATTCGAATCTAATTTTAAGGTTCTCAGACTGGAATCTTTTGATTAATTGAATAAAATTTCCAATTTTAAAATAATTCACTTTACGAATAATTTATGTTAGTAATAATTTATGTTTTTATGAAAATGACTTGGAAAGTATAGAAGAATTAATTGGAAATTCTACATACAGATTCGAAATTAGTACCACGTACATGTTAACCCTCTGACTGTGCTACCTTATCCCCACTCCAGTGCCATAGAACATGTTTTCCATTGTCCTCACCAGGCGGCCGATTTGACGATTTTTGACGATAATGGTCATTTGACCAGGCAGAAGGTTAAAAAGCGAAATTTTAAAGAAATTCGGTGGAATTTTTTTCACGTGGGTCAAATTAGAAAAAATCGTAGCCATATTGAATTGTCACTATGGAATCTGTAAAAACACTCAGCCATTATCGATTTCAATTGGAAAAATGTCCAATTTCGGAGGTTTCAATACTGGAAGCGTTCCAAACTGCGACTATTTAAAAAATTTAAAAGAACTGGTCATTTAAAGCTGCCAATCTGCCATACGAAAATGGGCTAATAAAATAGCTTGAAGTTCTGAACGATCAAAGGAGCGAAATTTTTATTTGAATGCTTTTTAAACCCAAATTTATTCCAAAAAATTGGTTTATTTTTAAGGAACATAATGGGATGACAAAAAAGTTTGCAACGCTTCTTTTAATTTGTAACTGGAAGAATATTTCTAGACTTTGCGCTAAGAAAAAATATTTTGTTCATTTGAGCGATTCGAATTTGGAGAAAATCAAAGTTGTATTTAGAGAATGAGGTTAAAGAATTTCATGGTTTTTGAATATTGGATTAGGACAGAGATAAAAAATATAATTAAAAAAAATGGGTACATACTTCTGAGATGTTAACAGGGTGATCGTAAAATTTAGTTTTCTGAATTCCCTTACTTTTCCCTGACCAATTTTTAATTTTACCTCATCATTAATATTTTAAGTTCAGAATGTGAATTTTCACATTTCTTAGTAATCCAGATTTCATATTCGGAATAAAGCAAACCAAATAGGCAATTTGTCAAATTTATAATTTCAAATTGATGTTTGTACATATTTATTTATTTAAATTTCGCCCTACAGAAATTCCCTTACTTTTTCAAGTTTTCTTCAAAAATCCCTGACTTTTCCATGACTTTCTCTGGCCAACGAAATTCCCTGACTTTTCCATAATTTCCAGGTTTTCCCTGCCAAGCGACAACTTAACATAATGGTTAAGTTGATAATACAGAGAAAAAATTTTTGGCTAAAAATAATTTTAAAAGAATATATTTTGGACCGAATCCATTTCAGATCAGGCAGGCAGTCCAACTTTAAGTCACAGAATCGGTTGTCTATGAAATATGTTGTTTTTCAAAGAAAATAAGAAGACACGTATTTTACCGTTTTGAGAAAAAATACATTTTCGCGAAGTTATGAGTATTTGAACTTTAAGCTTCTTTTTTTAAAAAAACACAACATTTTTCTTTAAACTTTTTAACTTTGGACTCAATTAAGATATTTGAGTTTTCTTTCCTGATTATGGTGGAGTTTATTGGCCTTTTTTGAAATCCGCCGGAAAATTAGAAAAATATTGAAAATTCGAAAATGGCGACGGGTTTTCTAAAGAAATTAATAGACGATTTTCTCAAAAACCCCTCCTTTTTTTGCCCAAATTTTTTTGCTAAATTAGTACTCATATGATGAAGAAATTAGTGAAGTTTTGTGCGGACTAAACTAATTTTGTAAACAGGAGAATTTTGTTTAATGAAATCGAATTTTTCTCTCAGTAAAAAAGGATACTTAAAATTGTTATATCTTAAAATTGTGTGAATTAAATTCAGTAAAATTTTTCTGGATGTAAGTAAAATTTATTTGATTTTAAGTAAAATTTGTCCGAATATAAGACTGAATTCTGAAATTCAGGTAACGTGGAATTAAATTTAAACCAATATTGCTTAAATTGAGACAAAATTTTACTGAATTTAATCCAAACCATTGTAAGGTGTAACCATTTTAAGTATTCTTTTTTACTGTGCACAACTGACGGCACATATGAAAAAATATCAACAAAAAAGTTTGCTGCTCTAAAAAGTTCTACGTAAAAGACCTCTTACTCTTTTATGATATCTTGCATCGTTTGTGAGAAAAAATCGTAAATGTAATTTTGTAAAAAAAGAAATTGTCCTGGACTCAAAAATGGTTTGGCCAACATAGAACTCGCTGGAAAGAAGGTTAAAATTAAAATATTCACAACTTCGTGAAAATGTATTTTTTCTCAAAGCGGTAAAATATGTGTCTTCTTATTTCCTTTGAAAAACAACATATTTCTTAGATAACCGATTCTGTGACTTGAAGTTGCACTACCTGCCTGATTTAAAATGGATTCGGTCCCTTGAATATGCAAAACCACCCCAACAATTAAAAAAACTTTTTATTCAATATTTATAAGTTCACACTGAGTTTTCGTGAAAGAAAAAATATCCTGAAATGTGGATAAGAGTTTTATGAAAATTATATACGGTTGCTACTCCTATAACTTATTCTTATTCGGAAAAAATCAGCGTATGTATTAAAATTTTTAATTACAATGTCTATGAATAGATAAAATTGACATTGAATTGAAAAGTAGCTATAAAGAATGTATAAAATATTACGAATTTTCGAAAACTACCCCTGAATGAGCAAAACTACTCCTAACAATAAAAAAGCAGTTTACTCAATGCTTTATAAGTTTACATTGAGTTTCCATGAAAGCAAATATGTATATCCTGAAACGTGGAAAAGAGTTTTACGAAAATTATATACGGTTCCAACCACTGTAACCTACATTCCGGGGTATTTGTCAATAATTGTAGTGCTTCATACATTCTTTGTAGCTCCTTTTCAATTCAATGTCAACTTTATTTTTAACATAAACATTGTAATAAGTAAAAGTTTCAATAATTTGATTTTCCCATATTTTTTACGTTAATTTTTTCCGTATAAGGGTAGATTATAGGAGTTGTAACCGTATATAATTTTCATAAAACTTTTCTCCACTTTTCAGGATATATTTTCTTTCACGAAAACTCAATTGCGCAATCTGTTTCAACATGTATTAGCTATTTTTTGTCATTATTCGTGATATGACGGAAAAAATACTAAGACGCGTAATGCGGCTCTAGTTATGGAATGCAACAAAACCTATGGGGTTTCAAATTTACAAGATTTTCTCTTGCATACAAAAAAACCAAGATATCTTAATTCTTCACGATGTCAAATTTTCAAGATTTTTTCTTGCATACAAAAAAAACGAAGATATCTTAATTCTTCACGAAGTTATGAATTTTTAATGACGTTTCTGGGAACTAAAGTTCCCACTAAGGGTCAAAACCTACAGAACATGAACTGTAACCAAAATAATTTTATCATCCACTGTATATGTACGAAAATGAGATATTCACGCAGAAAAATATTTTTTTGATTGGGTCAAACATTTGATTGTTATATTATGTAATATAACAATTATATTATAATGTTACATTATCTCAATACAAAATCCAGATTTTGTATTGATTCAATTAAATTTTATTAATTTAAATAAATGGTTAAATTAACGAATGCGTTTGATGGATGAAATTTGTCCAATGCAACAAATATTTCGATTTGCTTGACCAAAGAAGAAGTAATTTAGTAGATTGAAAAACCAATATCTTTGTTATATTTATCAACGAAACCAGGAGGGTCAGCACTATTATACAGAAAATTACAATATTGCAATAAAGATTAAAAGGGATTACAAAAAATACCCCTTACAACGAAGAATTCTTTTTAATTAACAAACTACTTGGATTCAACACGATTTCGGTCTCTAATTTGGTTCAACTGACCAAATTTAGTGAGATTATAACCAAATCTTGCAAGTAAACGACTTTCTTGAATGATATTTTTATTTTTCTAAGTGTAGGGTTGATATCAATCCATCCTCCTCTATAAATGTACTTTTTCTTCTATGAATAGATTTCTATAGAATTTCAAAAAGCGTCTCTCCCAAAGAATTCATCTTTACGATATCTTTCCTTATACGTAAAAGGCAATGAACCGTATAATCAAACTGTAAAGCATGCAAATGTCTTTTTTCGTTATTTGAGATTGAAGACAAAAGAGGAAGGTAGCGAAGGGTATTGCATTCATTTTGTAGGGTTCCAACACTATCTCACCCTATCTCACTTTTGTGGATAGTCAATATGTCAGTGGAGGGTAATGCTTTTTTTATTTTATATGTTCGTCTTTCGGAGGCTCTTCTGAAATGGCTCTGTGCGCATTTCAGTTTGGTTATAGTTCACTGAGTAAGAGAACAGAATAAAATGATGCTTCAGTAGTAACGGCCTGTTCAACTAGTGCGCCATTGGTGGCTCACCTTGCGAGCACGTGTGACGCTTTCAACATGAAGCTCCAGACTCATAAAAAACCTCTTTCTATTTTCTTTATTCAATAACTTTCTGATGACAAACAGTAATAAATTTAAAAATTAATATCAAAACAAAGTTTATCTTTGTAATTGACTGTGTGGAGTGCAATCAGAAAGAAGAAATATTCGTGATTATGTGGAGTTGCAGTGAAATTTTATATATGATGACAGTAAATAAAATGCACGTTTGTTATTTAACTCAGGTGTTTTTTTGAAAATGGGTGACAAAATGTGGGCCACGTTTCTTCAGACACGAGTGGATCTCAAGCTGGTGACCTAGGAAAATTTATCGGTAGGGTATTCGAGATTTGTCCCCAATCTAAACGATCTAGATAAATCGCAATTGAGAGAAAATAAAAATTTCAAAGTATTTGAGTGTGAAAAATGATTCATTCTTTGAATCGAAGATGATTCGAAAAGATACACTTTAAAAATACAAAATACAAATACAAAATCGAAAAGATACATTTTATTGATTGTTATTTAATATCGAATTTAGAACACTGAGAAAAAAATATGTACATAAATGTACAAAAAAAGTGCAGAGAATGCAGAGAGAATTTTACATAGAATTCCTTAACAACCTTTGAGGAAATTCTAAGGAAACGATTAAAATTTTCTAATAAAATGATTACTAACATATGTATATTCAAACGTATGTTTTAAAATTCTAATTTTAAAATATCAATATCATGAGATTTAACCAGTTTAACATGTTTTAAAATTCTAATTTCAAAATATCAATATCTTGAGATTTAACCAGTATTTAAAAATAATAAAAATCTTTTGTAAAATTTACTCATAACTTCAGAAAATCGTATGTTGAACAAAATGAAGACTTCTCTTACTTAAAACAAAAAAAAAGAAACGATAAGAAAAAAAATCAAGATTGTTTAAGTGTAGATTTGGGATAAGCTTATATCTTCTGAGAATAATTATTATATATTATAAAACAATAAGCAAATCATCTTTATAGGTTTATTCATTTTTTCTCTGAATTCAACATAGTAAAAAAGAATACTTAAAATTGTTACACCTTAAAATGGTTTGAATTAAATTCAGTAAAATTTTTCTGGATTTAAGCAACATTGATTCTGAATTTAAGACTCAATTCTGAAATTCAGGTAACGAGGTATTAAATTTAGATCAATATTGTTTAAATTAAGACAAAATTTTACTCAATTTAATCCAAACCATTTTAAGGTGTAACAATTTTAAGTATTCTTTTTTACTGTGAAAAGTTTTGCATTAATTCATTGGATGAATTAAGTTTTTTCGCAATTGAAGTTCACTAAACATTTTGAGTTTAGACAGAAAAAAGCATGTAAAACGTAAAAACTCAGAACGAGGAATGCGGTCGATAAATATAATATAAACAAACACTCACAAGGCAATGTTGGTTCTGTACATTGAACCGACACCCAGTTTTTATATTACCTCTGCACAACTTTTTCTTAAAGCTATTGAAGAATTTTTCTTAAAGCTAATGAGAAAGATAAAGGCCAACAAAAGAGAAAACTAGGAAAACTTGATTGTCTGAGTCCCGAGAAAAAGTTATTAAGGTCGAGTTTGAAGAATCTCAGCTCGAAAACGTTTCCACAAAACAATAAGTTTTATTATTAAACATTTTTTTTTAAATATTGTTTAAATACGGAAAAATAATCTGCAAACTGAAATTGAAATAAATTGTACTTCAACTTCAACAAAGTTAGAAGAATGGAAATTTTAATTATGTACCAGAATTGCATAGAGTAAAGGTGAGGCTTTCCTACATTGTGTGAAACACTTCACTATAATTATCAAATCGAGACTAATGAGAATCTGAAATGTAGATGCACCATTAGGGGCTTTCAGGAATTCGCATTCATTGCAGTAAACTACTCGTAATCCTGGGATGCAATATATTACCCCCAAACATACATGAGCAAATCTGCAATAATCAATATTCTCTGTATAATTCTTTAAAGAAACTTTGAAAATAAGGACATACATCAACACAAGATTTATTGGATAATTGTTGTATATTTTGGAAGTAGGTCGATTGTACACGAAAAGATTGACGATGAGCATGATATTCTCACTCTTATGCTACACTTCACACGTTCCTATAATATTTTGCAAATCCTTTCAATTTTTCCGTCAATAAGGCAGCATCGATTCCGCCTTGTTGGAATTCATACCTCAGGCTGGAAAATTTATCAAATATTTCACCCCCTTTGTTGAAAATCATTTTTATCGCATATTTTTCTCTTTAAGCAAAATATTTCTACTCTTTAAAATCAGAATGTAAAGCAAGTACAGAATGTTTAGAGATTTAAAGTCAATACTGAGGTTTTCAAAGAAAATATTAAGGGTATGTGATACATAATTACGACACGAATTACCGGTCGATTTTTTATTTACATTCAAATAATAAAATAATAAAGAGTATATTTAGGCATTGATGTCTGATGCGTTTCAGTTTTTATTTTGAAAAAAATAATTTTTCAAAAATAATTTCTTTTTATAATAAAAATTGAAACGTACTATACATCGATTCCTTGATATATTCTTTATTATTTTCTCAAATTTCATCATTTTATTTGCATTTTTCTCTTAATAAACCCGCTGAATATAAATAAAAAATCGGTCGGTAATTCGGGACATCATTATGTATCACTTATCCTTAAATATTTGAGAAAATATTCAATATTGGTTCTTGAAAATATAATATGACAAGAGGATGTACAATTTTATGCTCCAAATATATTTTGATCTGCAATAATGTTTTCTTTCAATATTTACAGTTTCTTCTTCACTTGAAAGTTTGTATTTGAAAGTCACAAGGAGCATTTAGGGAAACTTTCAACTGACATTTTTAATCTCGAGATATTTTCTCATTTCACAGTTGTGTGCACCTGGGATTTATGAATTTCAATCTTATTTCAGATACATCGCGAATTATTTCCCCCAATTCACATTGCGGTTTTTGCTCTATTTTTAGACGGGAGACAGAATAATCGAAGTGGATGGAATAGATTTGCGGAATAGTACATATGAAAAAGCTGTCGAGGTGATTCAAGCCTCTGGCAATCCGGTATGTCTTCTGGTCCAGTCATTAGTGCACATGGTGAGTTGTTTATTTTAAAGAAATATTTTTAAAAATTTATTTTATTATTTCAAACCCTATATAAATAACGCTTTGGAGTAAAGGAGGAAATCTTTTGTACCTATAATAAATATGTATTCAAAAATAAGCGTTATAATAAAGATGAAAGAGAAAACAATAAATTTCAAATAATTCACAAATAAATAATAATAATACAAATAATAATACAAATAAATAATACACAAACTCCAAATTTGGCCAGGTGCCAAATTTGGAGTTTGTGTATTATTTATTATTCTCTAAATCTGGGTTTTTATTATTCTCTTTTTTTTCGAAAGTCTGGAATTTTTAGTATGAATAAAGACAAAATGAGGAAAAAAAGAAAATTATATTTCTTGTGACCATTCGAGTACTTATATTAAACTTTTTTAAATTTAAACTTTTCGTAAAAATATATTGATTTAAGTTCAAACAATTTTTAAGCTTTTAATTACATTTTGCGCAAATATGCGGACTGGACTCTTTTAAAAGTTGATTTGAAAACTGTTGCGAGAAGAATAAAAGACTGATTTTAAATTCTAAACGAATATCAAAAGTTCGGAGTCTTCAGAGATTTAGGAATTAGAAACTCTGCTGAATTGAGAAAAACACAAAGCTCATTTAAAACTGTACTTTCGACCAGGGTTTCCACCCCGAAAGAGTTTGACTTATTTTTATATAGGGCGCTTAAAGAGACACACTCCTTAAAGTTACAAGTAGTTTTCACGTTTATCCAAGCAAACTTTTGAAAATAAATTATTTAATTTCCTTATTTTAATTATTTTTTTCTGGTTTTCGAGAAGGGAGACATTTTGAAAAATAAATTGTACTAACAATTTTATTTCCATATAAGTTATAACTCAATGAATTAATAATTTATAAAATTATTTATTATAAAAATAAACATCAATTAAATTAAAGGGCTTCACAAAATAGTAGATATTATTTACTACTTGAACTTTTGAATATAAAAAGGGAAGATAATCCAAGTTTTTTTCTAACTTTGTTGGAATTTGGAAACAATTACTTTTTTTATTGCAGGAAGATGCAGAAGAACCTCGTGGAAGGCCGGATTTCGTCAAACAAGTGTCTGAGAAAAAACCAGAAATCACTCAACGTAGTTCAATGCGCAGGTAGATTAAAATGCTTTCTGTTTCATAATATCTGTAAAGCTTTTAAAATTGACTCTCATCTGAGGATGGGAGCACAAAAACAATCTTTTAAAGGATTGTTTTTTCATTTATAAAAAGTTCTCCGATGTTGCGATTTGCTGGATCATGAAAGCTTTCTTCATTGTCGTGATTAGCCGTGATTGAAAATGGAAAAACATTCCAACCCGGAACTTGCCTTTATTTTCTTGAGTCTTGAGTAGGTTGTGTCACGAATGCTTTATTTTTATAATCAACTATTTCATCCGGAAGCAGCTATTTTAATAGTCATATTTTTAAAAACAAGGACCGATAAACAATAAATTGCAAATAAATTTTCGAATTATTAAGGTTTTAATTACTTCCAATTTAGAAATAGGTCAACAAATTTTATTTTATTTATTTTTATGAAGTAAAAAGGAAATAAATATATCAAATAAAAAGTAATAAATATATATTTTTTTAAACCAGATAATTATGGGTAAAAAACAATCAAACATTTTTTAAGTCAGTCTTTAAAATCGAATACTTATTTAAATATTCAGAATATTTGTTTAAATCATAAAACTACTGATTATAAAATAGAAACTTCATACATATGAAGTATTGATTCTATTCAGTGAGTAGTTTTACTGCATAGCTTACTGGTTGCCAGTTTTTAAATTTTCGACCCTGGCCTTAACCTTCCTAATGTAAAAAGTTCTCCAAAATGTGCCAATTTAAAAAAAAAACAACTAGTGAATGCTACAAAATCAGCATTCGGACAAGATACTTTTACTTTTTTTTTAGTTATGAAACTTATAAAACATATATTCGAGATTATATTTCTTTATTTTTTCTTAAATTTTATTTTTAAAAACTTCGTTGCGTTATGAAAAACCATATTCAACCAGTTTTATGTCCCTTCTAAAATAATAAAGCTCTTTCTAACAAATATACATTTTCTAAGAATCTATTTTCCAACATCTATTTTCTAAGCTCTTTCTAAAAATATTTATAAATAAATAAATTATTTCTAAAACAATAAAAATTACACTTTTGTCTCAGATCTTCTATGAAGAAGTCAGTACGTAAAAAAGCTCCATCTCCACCGGGGGAATCCCAAGTTATTCGGGAGGTTAAAGAAGAAGAACCAAAAGAAAAACCGGAAAAACCTAAAGAGAAACCAGTACCAACGCGAAAATATTCATCAGATGAAAGTTCTGAAGAAGAAGATGCTCGCGAGTTGGAGGGAAATGTTTACACAAAAGCTGGAATTGAAGTGAGTTTTTTATCAAATTAGAACGAAAACATGTCCAAAATTACATGAAGTTTCTGATTTTTTATATATATTTTTGCACTTATTTTTCATAGGAAAAACAGAACCTAAGATCTATTAGGGGAAATTAAATTTGAGAAGTCATGAATCCGTAAAAATGTAAAAAGTGTAGGATTTGTTGCTTGGTTCTTGTTTTATGATTGTTGGTAACTTTTTTCGTTTCATTCAGTTTCAAACATTCTTCATGACAGTGAAGAATGTTCAGTGTACTTTACTATACTAGGCTATTTGTTTAACTCTCCCCTTTTGTATCTAAAGTTTGCATCAAGAAGTCTGATTTCTACTCATTGTGTGTTCCCAAATATTCAAAGTTCTGGGCTATCATTCATCAACAATGGACGAGATGGAATTGTGAATCTATATATCTATGAGGAATTTAATCTATTTCCAACAATACTCGTTTCTGCGTCTTTGAAATTTGTCTACTCTTAAAATAATCTTAGAAAATTACTTCTTTGATTTAAGATTTAATCAAACATTTTATTTTAGAGTTAAAGTTTATTTTAAAATTATTCGTGGAACGAGAATTAAAAGAAATTGTGAATTGTGACTTTCTTCAGTATGTTTTTTTCAAAAGGAATTAATTTAATTTTTTTAATATTGCAAATTTATCAAATATTAACCCATATTGCAATCCAAAACTCAGATTTCCTATCAGTAATATTTGTTTAATAATGATTTTTCTTTTTTGCTAATATCATTTATGATTATTAAGTATTTGTTATACTTAAAATGGTATTTAATTTTTCCCAGATTTCGAGAAAAAGTGCGGGTAACGTAAAACGATCAAAAGCAGAAATCGAAGCTGACCCTGAAGAAGAGGATGAATTCGGATACACAAATAGTAAGAGATTCAGTTTTTAAAGTATATTTTATTTCAAAAAGTTAGGAAATTGAAATAAAATATATATGGGGCATTATTTTTCAAGTTTTTCACACCAAAAAATGAATTTCTCCGATCGGGCTCTTTACAAAAAATTTAGTCCTATTAAATGGCATTTCAAAAAAAAAAAAAAAGATTGATCAGTTTGGTCAATAATTCGCCGAAGTAGAGGGGGTGAAATTTTTGTACTTTGCGCAAAGAGCCTCTATTTCGGATATAAATATATTTTTATGTATAGCATATAAAACATTTTGACCCAAACGTTTTCGATAGATTTTTTTCCAATCTTTTGAATGAAATAAAAAAAATTTTGAAAAATTCAAAATTTAGCCACCATTTTTGAAAATCAAAAATATTTTTGATTTTTT
>JBAGKK010496701.1:0-15209 GCA_037177015.1 Euceroptres primus
TATATATACACCTATACTACCGTCCAAAGTAAAAAGATACATAAGTGACATTGTCGCTTAGGTCGAATTTTCCACTGCTAGGTTTAAGAGAATAACCCTAAACCACAAAGTCACTCACGTACCTTTATACTTTAGACGGCAGTATATGACTACCGTGAAACTAAAAATGCTGAATATTTCTTGTAAGTTACCATAATTGACTCACCTTTATTCACTGAAAATAAATGCGATTCCTTCTTAAATATTCCGCATGCAATTGTGATCGTTTCTTCGAATCTCGAATAATTATCTACACACTTTTTGGCAAACACTGATCAAACAAACTGATGAAAATGTTAGGCTAGGGCACTGATGAAATGATTATAGCGCCACGGCAAACTATAAAATTATTTGGAAAGGGCTCTTAGACAGTGCCATTTTAAAAACTAGGCAGATGTTCTAGTCGGGAAAAAAGAAGGTTAACTTGAAAAGCTATACAAGTTCAGTAACTTGATAACACCTAGTCACCTGAATGAAATTCGGAGAACGACAAAAACTGTCCAGTTATTTACAATATTAGAGAATGCCCTGATAAACTACACGGGTAGTCGAAGGGAGAAACTCTGCTATGGGGTCAAAAAAATCAAACAAATTTCGATGTAATTTTTCGGTATTCAACTAAATTATACTTATAGTTGAGAATAAATTTTATTTTAAAGCTGTCAATAACATGTAAAGTTTTAATAATTTTAAGTATTCCAAATAACGTACCATTTAAATTCACTCAGAGCTTCTCCCAGGCTTTGTGTCGCTGCAGAAACGATATACCACACAGATTGCTCAAGCTCAAAGTAAATGAACGTGCTCCATCAAAAATATAACAACCTCCAGTTTTTCCGGAGTCAGCAGGTTTCTTGGATTGACCGAGAAACTTTTTGCCAGGCTACTCGATACTCAGCTGAGAAAGAAACCGTGAAAGATGTTGAATCTCACTTCTTCGTTCTTCTGGAGAGTAATGAAATCGTTTAGCGATGTTTTTCGTTTGCGCCTCTCCTTTTCTCTCTTAACCCCATCCTCTTTCTCGCTATGAAGAAGAATCCAAGTTCTCTCAAGATTTACCGTGAATTTTCTTGTATTCTCTTTTGCAGGACGGTGGAACGGAGGCGTGTTACAGGACTATCCTGCGCTTCGACTCCATCCAGAAGTCGCACGCCGGGGAATGGCTACTCTTGGTTCGGTCACCGGAAGGGATTGCGGACGCTTCCGTTTTACTGAACGTGACGAGGGCATCCGGCTACAGTCACGCCCACTTCCGATCACCGAGTCTCACGAATCTTCTTCTGTGCTTGACCCTAGGTATTCTGCGTCATCGCTGATTCGCTTGATATTCAAGTGAATCGAAAATACAATTTTTAAAAAGCCAGCCAAATGAGGATCTCCGATCCCGTATCAGTGCGCTTAATAGAAAATCCAATTTTCTAAAGTGCGAGCTCAGTATTACGAACGAATTTAATTGACCTGGTTTCCTCTAAGGATCTAATATCGGAAAAAAACATAGTCTTGTGCCACGATTTCCAAATTCACTCCACGAAATACAGTTATCAGAAATCAAACTTGTTCTCCTGGAGAAGAAATTCTTTAATACATTCCTTTGAGATAAATCACTGTTGTCTTGTACATTTAAATGAAAAATTATTATCACAGTGGATTTTTTTCTCCGTTTAAGACTAGACCTTCTTTGGATGTACGTACGAGCTATAATGAATTGAATGCCAAATAATCTTTTCGGCCTTTATTCTTAAGAATCTTAAGGTGAAAAAACACTGCTTGTTACCGAAATTAAAGATGCGTTTATGTTTCAATCAGATTTCTACATTCTAGTTATAATAATTGCAGTTAAGCTGACACATGTTTCAACAAAATTCGATTGTTAAAATAATTTCGTGTAATAAAAACCGAGTTGTAATAAGCATCTCTAATTTTGATGCATCAGTTTAAAAAAATGTGAGAGAATATATGGAACTAGGAAGCACAACGCTGGGCTTGTCTTAAGATTATTGCCACATATATTGACATACTTGAAATATGTTGTTAAAGTGATGTAAATAATTGTATAGATGATTTGTATGTAGAGCGGAATTTGTATTATCAAATAGGATAATTAAGAATGAGTGTATGAGAGAGAAAGAGAATAAGAGGGTGTGGGAGGGGCTAAAAAAGAAAGGAAGAAAATAAATTATGAAAGAAGTAGGATAAGAAATTTTTCATCGAATTCTTCCTACTTTGTGCATTGAAAATAATGTATAAAATTTACATAATTCGGGTCATGATAATACCACAAAGACATTTTATCCTCACGAATCTCAAAATTGTAGCTCAAGTTGGATCGTATTCCCCGCAATAAAAAAAAATATTGGTTCATCTTGAATTTTTACATAATAAGAGCTTTTAGTAGAAGTGGAATTTTTTACGAGCTACAAAACAATAGTAGTTTAATGTTTTCAAACTTCTGCTCTTGTGAAGAAAAACTTTCAATCTGGAATAATTTGCTCGACAACTTTGAAAAAGCCCTTTTTACATTGGAAGTTTCATTTTGAGACTAGTATGCGGAGAAATGTCATTAGGTTTTGTAATTTTCCAAATTAGAAATTGTTTGGAAGGAGGAACGTTACGTATTTTGCGCTTGGTCGCATTCGTGAAAAAATTATTACTCGTAACAATGTGAAGTTACTCGGAAGATAGGTAAATTAACAAATTGTTGTATATGATCTTAGGTAAGTAGGTTTGTAACGTGTATATAGGAAACTGTAAATGCAACGGTTACCGTGAGCCGTGCGACGAATTATACAGTAATACTGTTAGAGATATATTTGACATTTGTTGATATATTTTTATAAAGTTTTATTTAGAGATAAGTTCTCATTCGTCCCAATTCTTTCAAATGACGCATGTTATATTTTACTCTTTGAGAGTTCAAGTTTCAAACTAATAGTGCTAAATTGCGTCGAATGATGCGAAAATCCTGTACTTTGATTTTTTAATAGGCAAAATGAACTTCACAATACTCTTTAGGTATATATTATGCGAATTTTGATGGCGAAAAAAACCTTTCGAAAGTCGTCTGACTTTGTTTAATTCCATTTAGATACTTGGAATGTTAATCTTATTCAAATGTACCTACTTTCGAACCTGTTTTGAATGCTCTTTGAAAAAGATGCATATCTAGTACACAGTCACGTTCCTTTTAAAGTGAGATGCGATACCTGGTCGATTTGGCGCTTTCCTGCCATTTCACGAGGGTCTTAACTTGTGAATGTGTTCATATGTAATAAATGCTGATTGAGCCGTGCAATAGATCCCAATCGTGAGATAAAAATCACATCAACTGAATAAATAAGTTTTTTGTGCGAAACTTTTTGGACTTTTATTTGACTTCCCTACGACCATTTAAATAAAAAAAGTGTTTACGTACTTTGTAAAAAGTACAATGCAAATTATCTTTGTGACTAAAATCCATTTATAATTTTTATTTATATTTTTTAAACGTATTTTAGAGAAACAAGGTAAGAAAATTGCTCCTTCACCTAAAGGTAAGTATTATGTATATAAGATTACAAGATATGTAATACATGTATACATTATAAATATGTATACATTATTAAAAAAGACTACTAGTCAGTATTAATAAATAGATATTTTAGAATAATACAAGTTTTCAAGAACCTTATGGAATTGTTATTTTAAGATATTTTAAATTCACCTCGTACTTCCTTAAACCACCACCACTGCGGTATTTCCAATCTTCTACTTCATATAAAAATGTTTTACGAACGATTGAACTCTTTTATGTATATCTAGCATCTGAAACACAAAGTGATATCTCGGGTCAATATTCAGTTATTCACTCATAGAAACCGCCTTGTTTGAAAATATGGCATCAATATTGCCTGCAATAAGACGCATTTGATTTCAATGTTTTCTGATATAACGAAAGATTCCAAGGATCGAACTATATATTGATATTTAAATGATGTTGATATAGAGACTCCTTCAGACTATTCTTCAGAGAATTGTATCCATTAAAGTTTATCCACTAGTTTCATTACAATTTAATTTGCAAAAAATCATAGTTATTACAATTTATCTTAGACATTAGCTATCTAAATTAAGGGAACAAGAATATTTCTTCACCTTGAGACAACTTTTACTAATTTTGTAAGAAGATAACTCCTGAATTCATAAACAAACAAACTTCCTTTAAACACTCCTGATTTTTCCATGATTTCCAGGCTTTCTCTGGCATGCAGCCAACCTATTTATTTGACATATACTCAAATCAGTGTACACATTTCTTTCGAAAATATTAAAATATTAAGAAAGGTAGGCAAACAGTGATTGATGACATTAAAAGATAATGTCATTAGCCTTTGTGAGAACGGAAGTAAAGGCGTTAATTAACAAGAGGCTTCATCTCTCCCAAGCTAGATGGCTGGAAAAAAGAGTCGAATAACCGTCTCGGCAGAGCCAGTAAATTACTCTTAACTTTCTTGGTCGAGTTGATATGGGGTGAGTTAGAAGAGGTAAAAGAGTAAAAATTACAGAGTTGCAAGGCTTAAACCACCTCACTCTCCTCCCGCGGAGACCATAACTCTTTTCCTATCTTCAAAGGCCTCGACCTACCGACCCCCGGGAATCGCTCGTCATTTATTTATTTCTCACATCCAGTTGGACGCACCTGTCGCAGAGTGAGAAGATACCGATGGAATTCAACTACGGCCCAAGTTACGTGCACGTTTGACACAAGGGATTTTTCGTTGGTTTAAGAAGCTCTACTGAGGGGACTGGTTTTTGTTTTTTTTCTAGCGAGGACAACAATTTTCTTTGTAGGAGGATTAAAGCGCCAAGACCCTCGAGAAGTTTACACTACACTTGAATATCCTCCGGGAAATGCGATTTCACTCTCGTAAATCATCCATTTGTGTTTCTTTCGTATCGTAAATCTGGCTCAAACTTTTCGGGTTGCTGAAACCCTCGGGACAATTAAAGCAGAATATGGCTCACTTGGGGATTCTTCTTTGGTTTGTTTGCTTTGCCTTAACGAAATTGTCAGGTCAAAGAAAATCAATAGGAGAGAACCTATACAATTACGTCACTTAAGAAGATTTCAGTAATATAATCTATAATTTAATTATGTCTAATTTGAGAAGATTTCTGAATTATCATTTGGGTAGGTTGCGAGGTTATCATCAGAAGAGATTTTTTAGGATCTTTTTTCACAGAATTTTAATTACGTATAATTCATTTTGATATTTATTAAACACTTTTTCATTAATAAGTTGGCGTTAATTAAGTAACGAAAATTCTTATTGCCAAGTAGAATTTAAATCAGTTTCACTAAAGGGATCTTTGGATTTAATGCCCCGAAGTCTATATATAGTCTGACTACATTAATGAATCCTAAATCATTCCGTTTTCAATATCCTCAGCGTAATCTTACTTTCATCCACCGACATTGAGTGCTAATTCTTTTCTCCTTCACTGTTATAAAAATCTCGAAAACTTCCTGAAGAGTCAATTTTATTTCTTACTTCTTCTTGCTTCGTGTTAACGGCCTCAAGGGGTTTCGGTCAAGATTCTTAAAATCATACTCTGACGGCAATGGTAAACGATCCTTGAATAGTCAATGTGAAAATTCTGCTCTAAATGCTAATTTCCCTATCTTCCCCCTTCATTCACGAAGCTTTGGCAAAGAGCACTTAAGTGGTGACTGAGCGCTGCAAACTTCTTACCTCTCAATGAACTTAAAATATCGAGTTATACAAAATAATAAAGTAAATGTCGTTCCAAAGTATAAAATTATCAACTTTACTAATTAATGGAGGCGGTCGAACGTAAAATTGGTAATTTTCTGTGTAAAATGTATGTATAGGAAAACTAATCTCTAATTAATTAAGTTCAATAACTAATTACTTTTTAAATTTTTGGATATTTTAAATAAAATTCTTTATTGAAAAAAATTTAAGAGGGATTTTAAAATCCCTTAGGCAGCGATTTTATGATTAAGTTAATAGTATAACGTTCAATTTAACCCTAATTTTTTTCAAAATTATACAATGTTCGAAAAAAACTTTTCATTTAATTAACTAACATTTCTGCCACAGTTTATAACAAATTTCATAAATCTCGCCCAATCTTGAAGAGAAAAGTTACTATGATGTTTTTATTTAATTTTGTAATTTAAGAAATCACTTCTAGGTTAATAAATAATACATTATAATGTAAGGTTTTAGACAATTATTAAAAAAAAAAAGAATTTCGTGGGCAACACTAATATGTACATAACATATTATATACTGATAAAGACATATAAAGAGGATTTCTGATGTTCAGAGAGAATCCCTTCAACTATAGAGCCTTCCATCAAACGATATTAATTATAATTATAACCGAATTTACATGACGTCTCATCTCTTGTGCAATTACAGTGCAGCAGCAGTGAGCAATTGATTTTCCAAGGCAGGAGACCTATCTGGGTCTCTGACTGACACTGAAAAGTCATTATCGGTTAAGCGCACAACAATTCAGTCAATATTGACGCTATTCATTCGAAAGCATACACTCTCTACGTAACAGAACTAATCTTGATTAGATTTATTTCGTAAAGTATTTCGTATAGATATTTTTTTCCGTTACAATATTAAATTTTTCTCCAGGGAATAATATTATAATAATACTTTTCGTGAATGAGAACAAAAAATTAAATTTTCTTTAAATTTCAATGAGAAACGACTCTTCTCTGCTATGCGTATTCGATATCACATCATCGCTTGCCTGGAGTTTCAATAAAATTCAATTTTCCCGACCATGAATTGACTGTTGATTGGCTCCCGCCAGGAAGTTCGTCTTGTCGTCTCGCTCAATTCCCGAACCCAATTCAGTGCGTATACTCTGTTGATACCTTCGTCCCAACTTTCGAGCGTTCAACTTTTGCGATTTAACCTCGACAAGAAAAAGGACTGAAAACTCCACACTCTAGTTGGGCTATGTAAATCTGCATCAGCGACAGAAGCTCAATGTAGAAAACATAAATTATTATATAATTCAATAATTAAAAATTAAAAATTTACATTTTCTGTGCCATTCAAAGCGGACATATTGCCGAACCATTGATCCTAGACATCTTGAAAAAAACTTTACAACGTTGATTGTCTTGTTAGTATTTCTGTAAATATTATGATGAAACGTGTCGTTCGTAATTTCAATTCAATTAGTAAATGTCGTGAAAGATTTACGCGATGAAAAAATTTTCCAGATGTTTTCTATTATATTTATTCGTCTTCTACGTCAAAACTACTAAATTCCTAACAAGAAGAAGAAGAAAGTACTCATGCATAATTTAATTATTTATAAGGCTGCAGTTAGCAAATAGTTTGTCGGAAAAGGTTATATGGAAAAAGTGTCAGAGGGAAAATAGATTCATTTTTTATGAAAGTTTAAGAAATGATAGGTTTTTAAAAAAAGAAAGTTTTTAAAACCAATGTGTTTGTTTATAAAAGTTCTTACATTGTACCATTATTTCTTCAGTTTTCTTTCATTGCTTTTACTAATTAATTTATATATCTTTCGACAAAAGAATAAATCTTCTTTTTTTCATTAGATTTTCATTATCTGGCAATGGATTTTTTCCATAAGAAGAAAAAATCACATTAAAAATTTCATATACCAATGTCAGGTGGACCTTAAGGAGGAATTAGCTTGTCACCTTGTGCCACTGAGCCCGTATGTTTGAATGGGGAAGGTGAATGAAAAAGACTGTGTGTGTTTATACACACGCTTAATTATACTTTCAACACGGGTCAGACTACATTTCATGAACACCGGAAGGAAGTGATCGAGTGACTCACCTTTCAAGGTTCAATTTTAATTAATCACATGAATATTTACAAATTCATCTGATAAAATACTTTTTCAATTTATTCCTATTAAATTCTTCCACACTTTAAATTTACATTAAGTTTATTATTATTTATTATTATTTATTAAATAATACTTTTTTTAGTTCGCTTTTTAACTTGAGATTTTTACATTCCATTTATGAACCCTTAGAGTATTATATAACTTTTATACAATTTCCATATTATCTAAGGAAAAACAATCACTAGATCTATTTTAGCACGCTCTTTTATGCACGACCTCAGCTTGGTTAACTAACTCATACAGGTGGCACAGACTTTATGAACGGAGTACCTATATGAACAAAGACGGTCAACTTCGCAGGTCAAGTTCAACCCAAAGTGGATCTCTGATAATACTAGAAAAATATTATAAATAATATTATCTAATTAACTTTACACAATTTAATAAAGTTAAATAATATGAATGATCGTTCTTGTGAATGAATCTTTGAAAATTATTAAAACTTTGCTTGCAATCTTGACTTAAAAATTCTTCCTTGTTCGTCAAGAACACGATTTTATCAGAAAAAAGAAAGGTCATTTGGTCAAGTACACGGTGCTCCACATTTCAAATCTATCTCATCTCATGTGCGGGTATTCACAATACCACAAGAGTTAATAAAGATAAGAGATTAAAGCTATATTATACAAATTTTTCCATTTATGGTCTTCTTTTCTATTGAAACTTTATTTAATAATTTTTTGAGAAGTGTAGATCAAATTTAGACAGTGCAGGCACTGCGGACTACATTTTATATGATTAAGGCCTTTTCATCTAAAATCATTTATTTATAATATCCCTTTTTCAAATTAATGAATGTAGTAGATCTCTGTCGAGTGAAATGTTGCTTTCAGAGTCAAACAGAGAAAAGTAGAAACCTTGTTGTTTGAATGCAGCCTTTCCATTAAATCATATTTTAATGAAATATTCAAAACATAATATTTATAATAACTGCACAGAAAAAACTGGGGATAAAATGTGTTGCAGGTAGTTTTTTACAGGAATAACTCTTTATTCAGATAATGTATTTCAAAATACATCTATTATCATGGTAAAACAAAAGAAAATAATTCCGACCTTTGGGTAAAAATTAATCCGTGAAAGTTAATTCTTTGTTGCAGGTAATTTTTACTCTGGAATTGTGGTAGACTATACTCTCTTTTTTTGCTGGGTAATCATTAAAGGTGAGTTGTATAATCATTTTTTCATTAAAAATGTTCAGTTTTCCATTTTTTGAGTACAGTGACAGCGGAAAAGTAATTAAGGGCAGATACGATCGAATAACCACGATTATCGGCAACTGAACCATGAGCTTGTGTTCATGAAAGGTGATTATAGTATGACGTATGGTGACGTTGATCAGATGCCCGGATGTCGATGCGGTCGTTGTTTCGGGATTTCGACATTACTGACTTATTTACCTTGGCAATTAGACACCAAATCCACGGTCGCGCAGGTGTACAGGCGTGGTGGAACATGAAGCTGGTATTATGTTCTCGAGTGTTATCTACGAGCTATATGTCTCTTTCGATAACGACGAACAAATCAAAATTACTTCTGGATTCGAAGGGTAACTCAATTTCTGAAAAAAGTGGGGATTCGAGGAAGATGCAGTCAATCTTGATATATAAAGAACCTGCGAACTTGGTCATGTTGTCACTTTTTTTTGTAGTCCTCCGAGTACTCCTCACCAGATCCAAAGTACAAAATTATGGCCAATCGGGTGTACGTATCTTTAGTGCTTACCAGCATACTTCCGTTCCTCGTGAATGGATTTACAAATTGTGAGTATATGTATATAAGTATAAGTATCATATATAATATTATAATTTAAATAAATTCTCAGCTCACTAATAAAAATAATTTATAGATATTTTAACTTAAGTAATCATTGCATAAGTCTTTAGTTTAGCAAATGTTAATGTCAAATCAGTATTTACACGCATATTTACGATAATGCTAGGGACAGTAGAAATCGTTAAAAAGTAAAATTGCGCTTAACGATTTGCTGCTTTCCGACAGACGTCGATTTAACGAGGCGGAATGCGAAACAGAACGGAAGTCAATGGAGAACTCCGTCGCAAAATGGAGGAACCGGAAGTTAATAAACCAAATTTATACTATTCCCAGTTGACGTTCTGCTTTCGTATTCCTTTTGGCTTCGATGGCCATATTCAAAAGAAAATCACTCGGTTTCGCTCTGATCTTTTAATTACTCAGTTTACTTACTCAATAACAATAATAATTTAATACGTTAATTTTTTAATAAAATAAAGGCAAATATTAACATGTAGAGATAAATATTTTACGTTTGAAATCCTCAAATAACAATTTTGAAATCATTCATTTTGAAATAATGTCGCAGTATAGAATCAGTCAATCGTTATTATTGTGTTATATACAACAAAGCTAGGTGATGCAGAATTTCACGCCTTGCAATTTCACTTTAACCTGAAAAAGCGAACTGTAAATACGGAAGTACAGTAATTATTATACATTGTTTGTGGAATTACATACCCCGTATTTGTGCGATATGAATGGAAATCAAAATAAGTGAAGAATAATTAATAGTAGTCAGTGTTTGAATTGTTTCAATCTAGAAATGTGTAGAAAATAACAAATTTTAAATTTACTTTTAATAGCTATAGCATATAGCGAAAGCTTTAAATTTAATATATTTGAAGAGAAGTATAATAAGAGATACATTACTGTGTTTATGCGTACGTCACGTCTTGTTCAAGTTAATACTACATTGACATTCAAGAAATGTCAAAGTATTAGCATATTATCATCGTCGTGTACGGCCTGGTTTTGACATATCTATTACGCGTTTCCGAATAGAGACGACTTGGAATTCTATGCCGTAGGATGGGTAGAGGTCCAATTAATCAGGCGGGGCGTGAAACGTGGGGCTGCAGGGCACAGGGATTGTGATGACAGATCCGCCGTAACCATCCTATGCCTGGGCATTAAATTCACACAACACAGACTGCAGAGGATCCTCAGTTTGAGTCGATTAGCATTCCGATCGACACAGCGTCAGTTTCAAGTTTCAATTAAATCGATAGCTAACCCTGGAGAACACGATACACATATACTGCAGAAGATGCTTTGAGAAGATTAGTCCTTCACTTTCGGATAAACCTTTAGCGGCCTCGATCAAACGAATTGCGAATTCTACTTCATGCAAAGACCTTCCATAGGTTTGTGGGCTGCTACGATTACGGAAAATGAACCTTTAACGAGAGAAACGTCGCTTCCGAGAAACGATTTGTTCGGATTCAATTCAAAAATCTTATTTTGCCCGGTGTTCATTCGTTCAGTTGGTTGAAAAACTAATTTTTATAAAAAGTTGAATGGGTTGAGAGGAATGGAACTACTCCGCAACAATCGGACCCGGAGGTGCAATAAAAGTAATAAGGAAGTACCGTCGCAGAGGAATTTACAGGGGAATTGTAGTTGTGTTAATTTCAGTTAGGGTCCTGGAAAGTAAATTGCGTCTCAGATTATTTCCTAACTGTGGCATAAGTTTAAAAATTATTCAAGTGACGCAAATTTGCGCAGAGCAAATATTTTCACTTTTATTTATTATTCATGAATTGAGCTTCTTTCTTCCTTACGTATTCAATATAAAAATCAGATAATTGCAATTTTAAAATCCTACTATTTGTTTTTAATTTACAGTAATTAAAAATAGGCAAATTTCCTCGGAATTAGATAGTGTGTAACAATAAATTTAACATTCAAATGAAAGAGCACTCATGATTTCTCGTTATCCAATTTTCTCTTGAAGTGACCGTGTGAATCCAAGTTACAGCATGAATAGTCGGTTGCAAATACTGGGCATTAATAACACGGCGAATGCGAACAGTTTACAGCTTCTTAATTAAACAGAAACCTTGAATACCACCTCGGCTAGTTCGACTACGTACTCATAATCAGAATATTTGAAATGTAATCGTAGGTGAGAGTCGAGATGAAAATGTGCACTAGCGGAATATGGCTATCAGGAATTTGCTACGAAGTACGAATTGAAATGCCGCCAGTCTCCCCTAACCCTGTTTAGTCCGATAAGCATTCGAATAGCAAGGGACCAATGTGCTCAGTAAAATTGTAAAATCCAATTGGCAAAATATTTCCATCTATTCAAATCTGAATAACAGGCAAGAATGAAAATCTACTAAACGATCCTTTATTATATTATTTCATTTAAATGTGTCAATTGCTTATAGAAAATACGAAAGCATATTAACTTATTAAAGACCGCAAGCTTATCCAACCATGACAACAGTGCACTTCAAAATTACTGTCTCTTAAAATGTAAAGCTTATTCGTTATATCCTCAGAATACTGAGAGAGGCGACGCGACGGTCTGCAGCATGCAGTACAGGTTATTGTAATTGTGGTAAGCTCTACGGTTGTAGACCCGTTATTCGTATGTTTACCGCAATTGCGGTAACCGTTATTGTTCACTTCTCCCCGCTGCACATGGGAAATATATTCAAGACTTCAGAAATGTAATGCTGCGATCAATACCGAAACAGTATATTTTCTTTGTCTTTCAATCACATCTACCTATAACTCATTTATCCAAAAAATGACTTATAAAAATATAGTCATCGTATTTTACACATTTGTATAAATAGTTAGTAATGAACACTTTGCATATTTCATTTCGACTTGATCATCATTTTATCATTAATTTTACACCAGGCAGAAGAAGTTAACATTTATTGGAATAAAATACGACCTAAAAATTATTTTAACATTGTGATTTAGTCGCTGAATTGTATATCGCTCACTGATTACGTGAGCATTCAAATTGTAAACGAGGGCAGACTCGTAATTAATTATAATACATGTGACAAATGAATAACGCGGAAATTCGCAATTGATCATAGTGGCAGATGTCCCCTGCGGTCATGGTGCAACCGGGATACGTACCGCCCGAGTGGTCGGAGGCCAGGACGCCATCCCCCGTGAATTTCCTTGGCTGGTGAGCATCACGAGGAAAGGAGGACATTGGTGTGGTGGCACCATTCTCAACTCGAAATTCATTCTCACTGCTGCACATTGCTTCTGCTCGTAAGTGGTTTGCTTTGTTATGGAACGATAAATTCAACCTTTTTGCTACTTGCTGGAAACCACGTTCCATCCAGCAAGTAGTAAACTGAAATTCAAATTACAATGAGATTAACAACGTTCAACACAATAAACATTTATATTTGTGTATGTGTGTATAAGCACATATAAATGATTATTTTCACATGTTTGTATCAAGAAGGAAAACTTGAAACATTTACAGGATTTTTAATTATATAGGTATATTATTTAGGTGAATTAAAAAACGCATTTTACTAATGCATTACTATACATTTAATTAATATTTGGTGTCCTCGAAACCACAGGGTTCTAAGTAGTTAATTAAACATTAATTTCATTTAATGTTAAACATTAAATTTAATTTAATATTAGTTACAAAAAATTTGTAACTAACGTAACTTTGTCCGGAATCATTACTAATTTGTTTCGAAAATATTTCACATTTTCCATGACCAGAGTTTTTAAATTCTCATCAGAGAAGGTATTAGATTTTTTTGTAAAATTTTGCACACTTTTATTAATGCTTTGTAACTAAAGTTACTTCAGTCAGTAACTGTAACTGAAACGAGTTACTTTGCAACTTTTGTAATTTGTTACTGTAAAACTAATTCTTATTTCTTTTTTGAGAAACTTGCCTAACGTTACTTAGTCTAAGTGAATCAAGTCAAGCTTTCGTCAGACAAAAAGTTCATTTACAGACTGTTTGTTTGAAAATGAAAAACGGAAATAAAAGAATCTTTATTATCTGAAATTTCATTTCAGAATCGATATATGAAGTTGGTTTGTGGTGTTTGTCTTTTGAGGAGCAAAAACTTAGCAGCATTAATCAAGAACCTTTCATACGTGTACTCCCTATGATTAAATGGATACTGCGGTAGTATAGGATGGTATGGAACCGAATAGGTATTGCGTACCACGCCTTTGCAGAGAATTGAAGCAGGAGAGAGAATCCTGCAAGCTTCGCCGCTGTAAACTATGATTGCGTGGAGATTACAGACCATCGGTAATTACTAGCAGGCGTGCAAAACGCTTGGCGAAATGAAGCGCGGTGCAAAATGCAGGTCCATAAGCCGCGAGTAACATCTTCATTCAACCGCTCTTATAAAACAAAAATCAATAAATGTATACATTTTCGGAATTTCTAACAAAAAATATCATGGAGTCGTGTAGTTTTTATGGGTAAACTAATACAAGTAACTTTTTTTATAAAATAGTTAATAACTTTGGTTCAACAGTCGTTAGGAAAACTATTAAAGTTATTATTAAAAAAGATAATCTTTTATTTATGAGGACTAAACCAGTGTATACTAGAACAAATATCATTAAATCTTGAGGATTTAGCCTCTTGGGAAATCTTGGTTTCAGAGACAGATTTATCAAACAAAGCTCCACTAGAGCTGTAAAACTTGCACAATTACGGACCTAAACCATAATCTAAAGCTGTTAACAGTCTTGGGATTATAACTTTATTTTTATCAAGGAAATGTTAAATAAAAACATTCTCTTTTAAAAAGTAAGAGACCGGTAATTATATATAAATTTCTCTCGCAGAAAAACTTCAAGCATTGCATTGGGACATTCGAGGAGTAAACGAACAAAACATAATAATAATTCACTTCTTTAAACTTCATAAATCCATCAAATAAAATTTTTTATTTATAATTTCTGATTACAAATTCATGAAGCAGATGGAGAAAGCTTGTAAACAATGTTTTAATTCATAAATACTTTTTTATATTTCCCTTATAATTTATAATTTAACGACATATTGAAGTTTTATTTTTCAAATTCCAAATATTGTTTTATAAAATTATAAATTGATTGTATATTTAAACAGAAAATTGTATATTTATATCGTTGGAACATGAAATATGAGTGAATTTACTACAACAAATGTAAATAAATCCATTTTAATGTAGATAGTAATTTCAAAACAGGATTGAATTAACCCTTTGATACACAGCGTATCATATATGATACACCTTGATTTTTGCAGTTTTTTATGTATAACTATGTTCTTTTTAGCACTATGAGATTGAAAAAATATTTTTTTACTTCCTCAGAAAATTTGCGATGCTATATGCTGTTTTTCAAATAAAAAATCATTATTAGTTTGCGAGAAAAAAATTTGAAAATGTCGAAAATTTTCGATTTTCTGATATTGATTTTTT
>JBAGKK010496712.1:0-10461 GCA_037177015.1 Euceroptres primus
TATATTTACCCATATTTCTCTGTGTTAAATTTCACTGGATAAAAGTATATTTTTTATTGTCTAATTACATCTTGTCTGAAAAAGTTTTCTTTTCATTATTATTGGCATTTGTTAACGACGTCAATTAAACTTTTTATCAGTGATTCAAATTTATTTTTTTATAATAGCTAAAGGAGTAAAAGACTTGAAGTAAAAACGTTAAATAGTTCTTTTTATTGTTCTTAACGTTTTATATTCTTTCATTTAGAAGCAAACAAATTTTTTTAAAGGTAATCTTCCCTTGATCTGTGATATTTTTCTTGTGCAGGGTCACTTTTTTGTAGATTGTGGTTATTCATCTCAACGAGTTAGTTGATTAAGGATCTTGAATATTCTCATAAAATATGAGGAAGAAACCCACGGTTATGAAGTGGAAAGTGTATATTTTTAGTCGCTTTTTTTAAAAAGAAGTGTCCGGATATGTGCAATGTTTTTTTCCTGCATCGATAATAACTTGAGAACGTTTCAGACTTTTGCATTGTTAACTTTCGAGAAAAAGTCAAGGTAAAACGAAATTCATTATGAAATAATCAGAAATAACTTTCATGCCTAAAAATTATGATTTAATTATAATTAAATAAAATTTTAATTTAATTATTTAAATCAACTTTGTTCAATGGTTTTGTTGGTGTGAAAATTTGCGCCTTGCAAAATTTCATTAAAATTTTTATTTTATTTATAAATATAGTAGTAGTTCACTGAAATTCCACGGAAATTTAATTTTTGAAATAGCTTTTAAACTTTTAAAAATGATCATTATTTTCGAAGGTATCAACATTTGTTGTAAACATCGAAATTTGAAGTTTTTTGGCAATATATTTTTATAGAATTGACATATTACCTTTTACTTAAGCTTATTCAACGCAGAATTTTATTTTCTTTCGTCTTAATATGGGGAAAAATTTTTAAATTTTATATTTAAAAAATTAAAGCACTTTAACAACTGTTGCAAAAACAGCCGTTCCGATAATAATTACCGGCGGCAGTAAAACGCAAGATTTCTTATGTTAAATTTTAGGAATTTTTGGATGACCAATAGAATTAAGATTAGATTTGTGGCCTTGATTGAAAGTAGCCTTTGTTTGAAATTTGAAAATTTCAAACAAACATTTTTTTCATGAAAATTACATCACTATAATTTATTTTAAAAAAAGAACTAAACCATTATTTTTTGGCCACATAACAAGACACAGATTTGTTTGATTCAATCAAATTTAGTTAGAATCAAAAGTACTTTTTTCTGAATGCGATTTCAATTTTTTTATAACGTTTGGAAACAAATTATCTTTGTCTAATCATTTTCATTTTCAAAAAAACTTTTTTTTTGGTTTATTCTAATCCTGATCAATATTAAGGAAGTTAATATTATGTAAGTTTTTTTAAAAATAATTAGAATAATTACAATAATGATCATTATAATTTATTATACAATACCACTTCCTTCTTAAGTTTTTTAAAATTCATTCATGGAAGAAATTCTTTTAGAGGAATTCTTTAATATTAATTGAATTGTGACATTGAAGAAGACTTGTATTTTTCATTGACCCTCTATATAAAATTGTTGATAATATTTCATTGGCTATGGGGTAAATAAAAAAAATTAAAAGATTTGTAAATTTGTAATTTGTAAATAAAAAAAAATTAAAGATCGGCAATCGTTTGGGCCCTCTTCAGTGCCAATTTGCCGATCTTTAAAGTTTTTTTTCTTTTTTATTTCCAACTAAGTAGATCTTAAGAAATAAACCCCATAGCGATTGAAATATTATCAACGATTTAATATTAATCACGACTATTTGAGCGTCTGTGCAGCATTGTGATCTGACAGCCTATGAGAGGTCGGCGTCTCGAGTGCGCGCTCTACGTTCGAGCGTCGCGACGCGGCTGCTTTCGAAAAAGAGTCAGTGTCTTCGTAGCGCGCGTCCTGGTTTGGGTCGTTCTCGTGCGTGTTAATCCCCAAATTCCGAATAATCTCGTGAATCCTAAAAATCACCCTTCTACCTTCAAAATAAATAAAAATAAATTCACCCATGTGTGATTTCAGCCACTTGTTCCATCACACCTGGATTTCATCGAAACAATAATTCACATATCTCATCGGTGAGTTACGAAAATTATCCAAAAATAATTAATTGAATTCATTTGCTCGACCCCTGCAACAAAAATTTCCAACAACAATTAAAGGGTATTTCGTCAAAACAGCGTAACCCTTAAAATTGTCGAAAACTTTTTTTTTTACTAAAAAATTCTCTAACTTCGAGATTCATTACCCAGTGAAACGTTGTTTCAAAAACATTTTGAAGTAGGTTTTTTAAAAAATTGTTATGTCAAAAGAAACTATCTCACATTTAATAATATTTTCTTCATAATAATTATGTAATTTCCTTATCGTGACTTGTGTATCAGATAGCTTTAAATTAAGTAATTAATAAAATGCAGGAATTAATTATGAGCACTTTACTAATTACTAAGTGTAGATCAATTGATATTATTAGAGATTATTACTTTTAAAAATTATTTCTTTATTACATAGTTGAAAAAAGGGGAAGAAATTGTTGCGAAAGATTGAGTTAGATTGACATTTTTTGAACTTCGAACCTTTTGTTTCTAGGAGCAGGATCAAGATTTTGAATGAATCTTTTCGTGGTTTAATTCAGCTTCGCGGTATCTCAAGAGACGATTTTCATTTTGTTATTAATTTCAAAAATAGAATCTCGGGAATGTGTTTCGTCCTTTTTAAAAAATTTGATTTCTTTAAGTTAGGCTGTTTTACCGAAACACTCTTCAATTATAAAACTCCAAAAAGTTGGAAAACAGTTTAAAAGTTCTTAGCACGTAAAACTGTTTCGGAAACATTGAAAAGTTTGGATAATATTTAAGAATTCTTGAAAAATCAAAGAGTACTGAAAAATTGTATATATTTTTTGTGTGTGTCAGTTAACATTAGTGTTTATAAAGAAAGGTAAATATCAGATTTAAATATTTAAATAAAATTTTTGAAGTCAGGTTTTTTGAAAAGTGACTTAGAGTTTGTAAGCTGTAAGCATTGCGAAAATGTAAACTCAGTGTCACCTCGTTTTTATGAATGCAAGGACATTTTTGAAAGCGCTTCTTTCAGCATGTTGTGCTTTATTACTTTTTGTCAATAGCAAACTCTGCAACTCGAAAGCTTTTATGATCACAGGTACAATAATCTTTTATGGGAAATGTTACATTGATAGGTGACCTGTAAAAGTCGGATAAAATCTATCGAACGTCAGTCCGAAAAAAGAAGAATTTTTAACTCAAAAATGGATTTGCATAAATTAAATCGATTGAATTAACATTGTTAGGATTTTTCGAATCAATTTCAAATTCTTATGCAATTATCATGCAATACTTTTGAATGCTGAAAAATTGTTTGAATTAAGAGTTTAACCTAAAACTTCCTTTCATTAAATTATGCATTTATTTTTGTTGTAAATTAATAGTTATTGCATTTATGCTTGTCAAATTTTGTGAGAATTTTTTGATTAAAATATAATTGTAAAAGATATTTCAAAATATATTCGATACCCTTATGGGCCAAATATGGTACGTTGGTCACTAAAGGGTTAATAATGAAATTAGAAATTATTTTATTCAATTATTATTTAAGACATTTATTAGTTACTTTTGTCCTTTTACAGAAATTTAGTTCTTTTACAGAAATAGTTCATTAATTTTTGAAAATTTGTTAAAATTGAAATCAATTTATTATTGTCTATTTTATTGCATTAAAAGTAAAAGACAAACTTGATTTATATATTCTACAACTTATAATATATATTTTTATAAAGCTTTCTAAAATAATGATATTTACTCGGAATTTTTCAACTTTTTTTTATTTTGATAATAAATGAAACGGAGGAAGATTCTATTGAAGTAACTTAATTTTCGATTAAAAGTTGTGCTTATCACTGTTTATGTGTTCCACATTGTGAGAAGACTGTTGTGACAGGAAAATGCAACGAAATGCTCTGTGCGAATGACAATAAGGGCGCTTCTGAAGTGAGATTGGTCGACTTAGGGGTGAAACCTCGTTGGCCTGAATTTTCTATCAAATGTTTCCGTTGCTCGATACAAAACGTTCCCTCAGAAGGCTTTACACTCGGATGAAGTTCCCTACGGCGATGGTACAATATACCATTCCGAAAATTGCACAAGCACTTTATGTACACGTGTCTTTCTATTGCCAAAAACATCCAAACGCTTTTCTCCTTCAAACTTAAGTCGACGAAAAAGATTTCACCAAGGGAATGCCAAAAACTCTGCCAAAAAAGTTTATTTCTCGAGCAAAATAAAATATACTTCACTTTACGAAATTAAAAAAATCAATCATTTGCACTTCCTTATTATTTATCGCACCAGAAAATGTATTTTTTAATAAAATTTTTGACAACTTTGACGATTTTCAAACTTTCATTGTAACTTTTGGAAAAAAGAGCTTACATTGTTAGAAAATTCTTGAAATTTCAACAACTTTTCAATTACTGTGATTGAAAATTCATTTACTGTGGTTGAAATTTTTATTACTGTGGGTGAAAATTCATTTATTTTTGTTGAAAATTCAAATACTTTAATCCATCCATCCATTCATCCATAGTTAAACCATTCATTTTGGTTGAAAATTCAATTACTTTTTATTGAAAATTAATGAAGTTACGGTAATTGCATAAAACTTCAACTAAAGTAATTGAAGTTCTCTTCTAGTAGTGTTGGAAATTCCTGTTATGAAAATATGCAAAATAAAAGAGGTGTCTGTGAAAAATTATGGTCGGTTTTGGCAAGCGAAATTAGAGAAAACGTATTTAGGGCTCAGTGATGAGGTGTGAGAAAAATAGTATGCAACAGATGTTTGGTACATTTTGCATTATGTTTATCTCGAAGCACTGTAATTGTCGCTAGTGAAATTTTAAAAATACATTTAAAAACTAATTTTTTAAAAACTAATAGATCCTTTTTTTAAAGAATTTTTAATCTCTCTCTGCATCGCCTAAAATTAACATTCATTTTCATTAAGTGAAAGACGCCAGTTTTTTCCTTGTACAAAAACATGTTAATTTATTCATTACTCAGTAAATTATAATATATTTTGATTCATTAGCCATAAAAAATTATAACACATTATGCAGATTCATTAAGTACTAAAATTTCAAAACAACTTTTATGTTAAGAAGTCCGAAAAATAAATAAAATTCATTGAAAGTGAAAATTCAAAATAAATTGAAAACAAATGAAGTGTGTTGAATCGTAAAATAAAACAGTGAGAGGATAACATTTTTTTGCTTACATTGCACTCGAGTTATTTAAATTTCTGTTTCGCTATACTGTTCCATATTCAAAAGCGAAATGCACGGCTGACTAATGTCTGAATATCAGATAGAATCGAAATTCATTTGCGAGGCAGGTGTCAACGAAAATTTCGTTTGTCATTGAAAATTTCACTTTATTATGTCATAAATA
Organism: Euceroptres primus; assembly: GCA_037177015.1. Taxonomy (NCBI): domain Eukaryota; kingdom Metazoa; phylum Arthropoda; class Insecta; order Hymenoptera; family Figitidae; genus Euceroptres; species Euceroptres primus. The sequence continues at coordinate 5,521 of JBAGKK010496712.1, forward strand.
TGAAATTTAATAGGCATCACTGCGATGACTTCCCTCACTCAATTAATTAATTTGAATAATTAAACCCCAATTATTCTGAAACTTTTCGACGATTGGATTACTGACTTTCTACAGTTTCTGCTATAATGAAATTATACAGTAAAATGTATAACGATTTTTGCGATTTTTCATTGAATTGCATCTCTTATTCTATAATTTAAAAAAATTCCATCTGTTAATTTGACCTTTTTTTAATTTCTATTGAAATGTAGCTGAGTTTGTTTATATATTTGTGGGAATATTTTTTGAAATAATTTAAATTTCTATTGTTTCCGAAAATTGATATATTAAATTGATATTTTAACTTTTGTGAAATCGAGTAGATTTTCAATATTGCCTGAAATATAGAAATGTTATGACTTTTTGTAAAATCGTGAAAAGATATTCAGCAACCTTCTAACTTTCATTTGGTCCAGATTCATTTTATTTGATTTCTATCTCACAATTTTGTATTAATTTTTTGTGCGTTGAGGAAAATTTTAATATTTAAAATAAGGTTAAATTCTTATACCATAAAAATGGGGAATATTAAACTCGGATTAAAACCGCTCTTATGAATTCAAACTCGGTTCAAATTGCAAACGGCTAATAGTTAATATGTGATTTAATAGCTAAGTTAATATGTGATTTAGACGTACATTTTCAAAGTTCCCTAATCTACAATTTATGAGTTATAATTCTCGAAATGTATTCATGAAAACGTTTTGAAAATTTACTGAAGTCAAATGTGCATATTTGATAATATTTGTAAACTTTCTTAATTCCTCTATTATGCATTTATTTGAAAAATATAAAAGTATATTATATTTATAATATAAAAGTATTTTATAAAGTATAATATAAAGAATATAAAAGTATATTTATATTTAATCAAAAAAAGAATAAGGTGAAGGAATTTTTTATCTTTTCTTGTGTGAAATATTCCGAAATATTGAAAAATACGACATTTTTATTTAAAACCGAACGAATTATATCGTATGATATAATAATACCGATTAATGTTTCGATCAAAATACCTTTATGGTATACCTTTATGGTATAACTCTTTAGTCAGTTGACTTTTTAATCCTTATTTTGTTCCTAAACAGAAGATAAATCAGATTTTTTTCAGTAAATAAATATTCCAATTAAGAAAAGCGAAGAGGCTTTGTTCTTGAAACTCCGATTTGATTTTCTGGAAACTCTGAGTTGTTGATAAAGATTTATAGGGAATGTCTTAATTATCTTTGTATTAAATAAGAAATTAATTTAATTGGATTTTGATAAATATTCTTAGAATACAAAATAATAATATATAAATTAAAATAATTATAAAAATAAATAGAAATAATAATTATATAGATTTATAAATAAGGAAAGAAATTAATTTGTTTGTCTTCTGTTCTTTAGAAATTTGCTAGTGAGCAGAAAATTACTTTTTTTATATGACGTACTATATTTTAGCAGTGCCCCATCTGGTCGCGCTGTTTAGCAAAGATAAGATTTATCGTAGTTTTTGTTTATGAGACTTTTTCACGATTTATCTCTTTTCATTTCACTCACGCGTCATAAAAAGAGAAAGTGTTGTGATTGAAACTAAAAATGATAGATGTCAAAATATACGAGAACAATGCTAAGAAAAATTGAATGTCATTTCCCGTTCGCAAAGAGGACTTTGAAGACATCGTAAGAAAAACGTGACGAGTGGGATTAACTGCAAATTTAACCTTGATTAAAATTACTTCTGCAATGAATAAATATAATGTAGTTGTAGATGAAAATTAATTAAAAAGTAGTAATAATACAAAAATCTTAATTTATGAATAATCAGTAATTTTAACTCTAAATCAATAAATAAATTTAAGAAGTATCAGAAAAATAAGTAAAAATTATTTATTACATATTTTTATGATATTTATTTTTTTACTACTTATTTATATAAGTAGCACCAATTTTCAATGTTTCGATCGAAATGAAACTTTGATGATATTCCTATTTATGTCCGTACCTATTGTGATAATTATTGATAAAATAGTTTGATTTATTACTCTACAAAAAAAAACAGTGCTGATTAGATAATATTATCAACTTTTCACAAACAGGTACTTTTATCGTGTTTTAGAACGTGACTTTGGTCATATTGGGTTTAAAATAATACTTTGACTATTATCAATTATTATTATCAAACAGGTACTATTATCGTGTTTTAGAACGTGATTTTGGTCATATTAGGTTTAGAATGATACTTTGGCACTGAATTTATTATATAATTGATTTTTAGAACGTGACTTTAGTCATATTGGATTTAGAACAATACTTTGATTATTATCAATTATTATTATCAAACAGATACTTTTATCATGTTTTACAACTTGACTTTGGTCATATTGTTTTAAAATAATACTTTGGTACTGAATTTATTATATAATTTATTATAATAAATTTATTGTAATATTTATTATTTAAAATTTATTATTCATTATAATTTTATTTATATAGTTATAATTATTTATTATATTAGTACTATTTATTGACAATAAGCTTCCTTTCTTATCGGTAATCAGCGCCTGAAATTGGGCAATTCAACTTTCTTTCCTGTCTCATAAAAAACTTTAATAATCTAAATAATACCTGTTGTGTAATAATAATAAATAAATAAAAAAAATTGAATACAAAAACTGAATACAAAAATTTGAATACAACTTGAATACAAAAATTGAATTCAAAAACATTTTATATTTTAAAATATTTGCAAATATTTTATATTTAAATTATTTCGAAAATAAGAGAATTAAAAATATATTAAATAATAAAAATTCATTTAAAACTATTAATTTTTTAATTGGATGATTATACCTGCAAGCAATATTGATTCAGTGCTATAAAAAATGTTATGAATTGTTCAGAAACTTTCACTCTGATGGAAAGTTTTTGACCAATTTATAGCATTTGTTAGATTGCAAGCTTGAAAAAGAACATTTTTTGTCTTTTTGTGGAATGTTTTTCATTGAAGCCCGTATTCGACCTGCCAAGAACGTGAAATTAAATTCGTCCTTTTTTACGAACATATTGTTAAAATGTAGAGAATGAAGCACAGTTAACGAACTTACTGTTAAATTTTCTGCAGAAATTTTTCAGGAATCCATTTCTTTTATTGAAACCAGAAAAATCAACAAGAAAAAAATATATTTAAACAAATGAAAATTACAGAAAAAAACAGAAAAAAATTACAGAAATAATTTTATTCCAAGATGGTTTAATTTAAAAATAAATGTTAACATAAAAAGTATCTAAAAAAATAAGTGAAAAATAGTAAAGGTACAAAAGAGTTGCAAAAAAAGTTAAGAAGGATAAGCATAAGATCTTTCTTATTCTTACTGAAGGAAACCCTTTTCTGAGATTATAAAATGTTTTCATTCATAGAGTATGCAACTTCTTCCGCCTTCAAATGCAGGAAAGTGATATTATTAAATTTTATTTTTATTAATTAAAATTTTCAAATAGCAACAAAGAAAATGATAATTAAAATATTAAATGTATTTTAAAGTTTCGCGGTCGAGTAGTTTATTAATTACGGAAGATATAAAGGAAACTGCAAGCACCGCGGGTTGATTAACTACATTAGATAAACATCATTTTACGAAAGTTGGTCACTATAAGGAAGAAACGCGAGGTGCACGTTGATGAATTAAAGAAGGGTAAAACGAGTTGAGGAACGAGGGAAGAATATCATGCTCAGGAGAATATTTTCGTTTTCTTTTTTTCAAGCGATAACATTTACACGCGCTTTAATCGCTATCATTTAAATCCCCATCATGTAAAGTTAAAGTCGGCTAAGGAGCAAACTAATTAGTAATTTAATTAGTAATTTTTCAGAGGAATCAAGTTTTATTTAGTCTTCACATTCTTTAAGATACGTGTCTTGTCAGGATAGAAACAAAAGATATATATGGGTACATATATATTTGGGTCTTTATAATTCTGTTAAATTATTTATTATTGTAAAAGCGATTTTTACCTCAGATATATAGAGTAAAATTTATCTTTTGTTTTTTTCTGTGATATATGTTTGAGGTGAAACAAAACGTTTTATGTGGTGAAAATTTCTGTGTCTGACTGTAACATAACTTTTCTACTGATAAAATGAATTTCCAGTGAAAACAGGATATCATGATCAGACACTCATAAAGTTTTCCAGTATCAATATTTGTATTTTCAATGAATAAACAATTATTAATGAAACATTAATATATTATTAAAATAATAGTATTGTTATTATTATTAATACATTATTGATAATTCTAAACTGTTGTTAAATTTTCTGGACTAAATTCCAATTTATAAAAATAAGTTTTATATTCTTTAAAGTTCAGGCATGTCAGCGACGTTCGAGATTGAAAAGAGTTGAAAGTGATCATTTTTTTCAAAAAAAAGTGACGAAGACTGACCAAAAAGTTACCAAAAAATTTTCAACAAAACTATTTTCTTAAAATAAATAAAACAATATGCCCTTTCATTAATGAATATCATTAAAAATAAGTTTAAAAAGTGCGAAGTGGTAAAAAAATTTTAGACATTTTATTACGTTAGAGAACAAAAAAAGGGGAATTTTTTTGCTTTTAAAAATATCGAAGAAATGTTAATGTAAATGTAAATGTTAATTATTTTATAAGAAAAGGCAAATTTGATTAACAAAGAAAGAAACAAAGAAATGTATCAAAGAAATGTTAATGTAAATGTAAATGTTAATTATTTTTTTAAAAAGTCAAATTTGATTAACAAAGAAAGAAAGAAAGAAATGTATCAAAGAAATGTTAATGTAAATGTAAATGTTAATTATTTTTTAAAAAAGTCAAATTTGATTAACAAAGAAAGAAAGAAAGAAATGTATCAAAGAAATGTTAATGTAAATGTAAATGTTAA
>JBAGKK010496723.1:724-15201 GCA_037177015.1 Euceroptres primus
ATTTAAATAATTTTCAATTCGAAGCGATTAAAATTTTACAATTCGAAATTGAAAATTAAATTGATTGTTTAAAAGTCTAAGCTTCTGAAATTGAAATTGAATCAATTGAAATTGATTTTGAACTTTCCAATTTAAATAATTTTCAATTCGAAGCGATTAAAATTTTACAATTCGAAATTGAAAATTAAATTGATTGTTTAAAAGTCAAAGCTTCTGAAATTCTAGTATTTTAAATTGTTATTACGTTTAAAAAATTATTATTTTAAATTAAAACTGATTAGATAAAATTGGCTAAGATCTAAAAATAAGTTAATCATTAAAAATAAAAAAGTCTCTCCTACGGAACTTTGAACATTAAACGAATCCGAACTCAACTTAAAACTGAAAAAATTTTAATTACCAAGAATTATGGTATTAAAACTTTTTTATACTTAACCTCCTTAGGATTTCAATTATTCTAAGTAAATTTAAATCGTTTAAAGATTAGAAATTTTCAGATTGTAATTATACTTTTGAAAGTTCAGCTATTTCAATTTTACTTGCAAAATTAAAACTTATTCTGCTTATGAAAGGGAAAAATTAAAAATTCAGAGTTGAACATGAAAATTCAGAACTCTAAAATTGAACCCATTCAAGATTTAAAAGTTTATTCAACTACTGAGGTATCATTTTTAGATACTTCAATTCGTATCTATCTCCTTTTTGTGTACTTTACAATTTGTAGAAGATATAAACAAATCGGTGGGATGAATGTTTGAATTTTGTAAATCCGGCATGGAGTTCTCCATGTAAGTAATTATAGTGCCTCTAGCATTTTTAACATAGGAAATTTAAAAACATAATCTCTAGAAACCATTTTATGTAAACTTGAATCTAAAAAAATATACTAAAAATCATGTTTTGATAACCTTCCGTTCTAAAGAAAATCACCCAAACCATAATCTGGAAAATAACGTCATAATATTCAGCAATTTACTTAAAAGGTTTAAAAAAAGAAAAATATGTTTGCAACTCGGTTTTGTTTTCAAATATCCAATTATGAGGCTTCTTCGACACAGGTATCGAATAAGTGGTCTTCTTTTGTAATTAGGAATAAAATTGAGGTGCTTAGTCCTTTACATTGTTGCCAGATTCCGGGCCTGGTAAGGTCGGAGCTGCATGCACAAACTATTCGTCGCCTAATATAATTTTGCAGTTTCTGATATATTTTTTGAATAAATTAAAATAAGTTTACAAATATGATACAAATGTGTTGTATTATCATCCTATTATACTAATAAATTAAACCTCTAAATCTTATTGAATTTAAGGATAAAAGAAACTATTTAGATTTAGGCCACTGTTCAAATTAATTTTAGAAAATTATTTTTTTAAGGTCGTTGCGCGACCTCTAAATACTATCCAAATTTTTCTTTTTGCGCAAATTATTTTTATGATAAAAGAAACCATTTAGGCTGTTGTGCGATTTGATTCTAGAATTTTTTTTACTGTACAAAATCGACCGCCTTAATAATTAATGTACTGATTAAAAACCTATCTCACTATTGGATTCAGAAAATAATTGAACTTTGTCCTTTGTTTCTTCTGAGATAAAGATTTTTGATACAAACAATGATAATAATTTTAAAACACATGGGAATAAATAATTTATGAGGATTATTCTATTTTCAGGACTGGCGAATAATTTATGGAGACACGGGGGTCCCACTGCGGCATTTGTTCATCTATGCACAGCCATGTGTTTTCTTCTACCCTCGCTGCTTATGGAGGCGAGGCTAATCCACGCTGGATTTTTGCCAAAAGGTAATTTCCATGTTCTTATGTACCTTGAAATGAGCTTGAACTTCACGATACTCGCACTCACGTTTCTGCCCTTGAAATTTCTCTCGCTTTGAATTTCCGGAAATTACATATAGAAACTTGGAAATACTCCGCAAAAGTTTCTATTATTTTGGTTCTGATAAAATAATACTCAATCTGATAAAATAATACTCAATTTGATAAAATAATACTCAATCTGATAAAATAATACTCAATCTGATAAAATAATACTCAATCTGATAAAATAATACTCAAATCTGAAACAACTTAATTCAAATCTATTAAAAAATCACGCCTATTTTTAAAAGAAAATATTAATTTTATATTTTTTAAAAATATTATATATATATATAAATTATATATAATTAATCAAATATTCATTTTCAGTTCATTTTTCAAGTTGTAGATGGAAATATATTTCAAGTCCACGAAAAGAAAAAGTAGAGAATGAATGTTAAAATCAAATATTTTCTCTGCAAAATTACGCTTTGAAACTCTGAGGACACTTAAGAGTTTTATATAAAACGAGAGGAGAGACTCTTAAGCTTTTATTATTTTCAAAACCATGGTTAGTTCTTGCTAACTTATTGTTGTTTCATAAATATTAAAAGCTCCAAAAACGCAACTGTGTTTCGACCACACTTGTATGTACAAGTATTGCTTGAAGCGGTACTTGCCCTATTTTTGAAGTACTCATGGAGGGGTGAGAGCAATTTCGTGTCGCGCTCGAGGCTCTTCAACATTCTGACTCTCATGCAGAGGTTCTCCAATTTGTTAAAACGCATTCCACGAGTCCTTCATTCCGGTGACGTTTCGTGAAAATTTAAATCATTCGTTCACATCCTTTTTTGTTTAAAAATAATTTATAAAATATTTCTTTCTGAAAACTTATCCAAAATTTATGTCAATCTCACCTAACAATATTTAAGACGCAGTAAAGTTGGGAGTGACAACCACTGGGGATATTGAAGTAAGCTCGGGTCCCGTAATCTGGGGATTCTCTTCATACTCAGAAGATTAATGTAGGAACTAATATCGGGACCTGTCGTCAAATTCATAAAAGAATCCATACAAAAACAGATTAGGAATTAAATCCCAGAAAAGGAAATCCTCATCGGAGCAACAATATTGGAAGATATTCAGTTAGTTGGCTCCAATATTTAGAAAGCCTCTTCAGAAAAAATTTTCTTTAGTATTCCAACTTAATGGAATATTATCTTTCAGTTTTAATATTTTTTTTATTTCTTTCAGTTTTTAATATTTTGCATCAAGTTCGTATTACATTTCTTCTTTTGTCTTTCTTCTTTCTTCAGCTGTTTTTCTTTTTCTTTCTAAGCCCCTTTCTTTCTAATTTTCTCTCGCCGTTTTGCTTTCGAAGCTCGTTGCTCGTAGAAGGTTTAATAGCAGCAATTAACGAGGCATGGAGTGCCACGTATATTTCAAAAGAGGGCCCTAGCTAGTAAATTCACCCCGATGCTGGCCATTATTTTCTGCAACGATGCCTCACCGACGTCCAGTTGCATTGTCAGCACATAAACCATGCTATCGATTCATGCTTCAATCGAGTTCGGTTTCCATTTTCCATTCGACTTGCAGAAAGAGCGATTTTCAACATATATTTTTGTCATATCACTCGGTCCTCTGATTGTCCCTCAACCGAGAAAAGAGAAACAAATCAGAATTCATGCGAACAACCGTTGTTATCTTTTTCCATCGAAATTGATTCGCTGATGATGTTGTGCCAATTAAAAAAGCGAGGGAAATCCAGATGAAACCGATGTTGTGAAACTAGTGTTTTTTTTTAAAAAAGGATAAACAGACAAATGACCTCCTTCAGGAAAAGAGTTTTTTCCAAAATGATTTTTAAAATTATTTTTTAAAGTTCATTTTATTTTCAAATTTCATTTTATTTTTAATTCACTTTATGTTTAAATTCATTTTATATTTAAATGCAATTTTATGTTTAAATTTAATTTTACGGGCTGAAGATAATATCTGATTAGAAGAATTTACAGGTTTTTCTGAGTGGAATTGATTTTCCAGATACACGTGTACCGTAAAATTTACATATACCGACTGTAAGCTGGCGTAAGCACGAACGTAAACGCGAAAGCTTGTAATGGTCACATTATCTCACACCAACTTCGTGTTACAGTAGTTTAACTTTGGGATGTTCGAACCATATGTATATTTAGACTCTCCAGGTGCTCGAGCAAAACATGTTTATAGTAGAGCCATTGTTTATCAAATTCGTTTACTCTTTGTTATATTATTAGTAAAAACAGTCTGAGATAAAATGTTAATGAATTTAATAACTAAAACAAAATAAAACTATAGTTTATTATTCAAAAATAAAACTGTAGTTTGTTATTCAAAAATAAAACTATAGTTTGTTATTCAAAAATAAAACTATAGTTTGTTATTCAAAAATAAAACTATAGTTTGTTATTCAAAAATAAAATTCAAACTTTGGGTCCCAAAATTAAATACAAAATAAGATCACAATTCTTTAGTCCAAGGTGCAATGAAAACAACTTATAGATAATTTGTTATGCACGATCAAATAATAATTTCTGAAACAAGAGTTAAATTCAGCAACAAATTAAAATTAATTTTCGATTTACTTCTGCTGTCTTCCGTCTATTTTTTCCAAGACAAAAATAATTAGGTACATCTTTCTTCCATGTCTTTTGTCGAATGGATCGAAGGGATGGAAGTTAATTTGTTAGGTAGTAGTCGATTGGGAATGGGTAAGGCTGGCAGTCTTTCGCAAGCAGCCAATAACTCTAATGGAACCAAGTCAAGTTTATTGCCGGACTTGAAATCGGATTTAGGACAGTAAAGATATTTTCTTGAGGTTCCACCATGACGTGATTGATATTAAATCGGTAGAAATACCATCTAAAGTTGGTAAACCGCAGATCGGCCTCTGTGGACGAAATTCGGTTGGAGCAGCTTTGCTCATCAGTAATCTTCATGACTCAGGATATTCTGCAAACTTTTTTATTCGTTTTGCAGAGCCAGGCTTTAAATTCGCAAACTTCATGTTTGTTGGCTTAAATGAGCGTGAGACTTGGCTTGTTTGCACACAAATTTTCACCAAGGAAAACTTCCCTCATCAATTCTTTACATAGATTCCAAGAAAATATTTATGTTGTGATAAACTCTAACCAGATTTTTTTATTTTCGTTTTTTGGCCTGAACGTTTTAAATTAAAATATTAAATTTTAAGACTAGATCGAGGACTACATAATTATTTTTTAACACCAATTATTGTAGAGTTATTTTGAGTTTTATTTTGGTCAAGTAAAAAAAATCACTTTCTTTGATTGCTAGATGAGGTAGTTTGGGAAAAGTTGTGTGACTCTCGACATCTGCAATAAAAAGTCAACAAGCATCCACTCTAATCCACACCCTCGAGCATCGAAAGACGGAAGTGACTTTCAACTCTTTTTCTCTTGAGCCGTGGGGAAGAAGTGATTTTTTCCCAGCATGTTAAGGACCGTCATTAAAGTAATCTCGCCCAAGGTCTTCAAAAGGTATACACTATACAGTATACACCCCTAAAGTACCCTCGAGCCTGTATTAAACGATAAGGTGCGTGAGGGCAAAAGGGGAGAATAATTTCGATAGTAATTTTCTCGCTGTCAGGTTTACGAGCATGAAAGGTAATTTACAACTTTTGCATCTATCTGAGACGCAGAACATCTTGAGTCAGTAAATAAAAAGTGTCCCCACTGAGTTAAAACGACACTCTAAATCATATTCCGATGTTGAAAAGCTTTTACGTGAACTTATTTTCTATTCTTATTTATGTTTATTATTATTTTTGTATTTTTATTATTCAGAGGTTCTAGCAGAATTAGATATTAGCTAATAATGATATTATCAATATATTATAATAATTATTAATTTTAATAATTCATAAATTAAAATAAAACCTGAATAATAATGAAATTATTAATAAATTAATTTAATAGCTTTTAGTTTTAACATTTAAGTTATTAATACTAAGATTGGATATTTGAGATATATGTAAATGAAATGAAAATGGTTTAAAATTAGGAAGCACAGTGGTCGCAAGGGCTAAAGCAATGCATTAATAATTCGAACAGACGCACTCTGGGGTGAAATCAAAAAACGAGGTTCAAAATGACATTTAGAATGTAATTATGCACCAATTTTAGATTTTTTGTTGAAAAATTCAAGACTAAATTCTTCAGAGATTGGTGAGAGTAGATTTTTTATTTTTTGCATATTTAATTTTTATATTAATACAAATAGCGAAATAAATGTCAATTTTTAAATTTCATTTCGATCTTTTACAGTTTTTTTCGGTTCTCATATGATCTGAAAGATCATATAATTTCTTCTCTTCTATGTCTTCTCTTGATCTCTTAAGATCTGAAAGAAGATCATATGATTTCTACTCTTCTCTCTGTCTTCTCTTGATCTCTTAAGATCTGAAAGAATATCCTAAAATCCTTTAATATTCAAAAAAATATGCTAGTCTTCCAGAATATCATCCTTCTTCAGTTTCGACCTCTTCTTTGATGCATAAATAAATTTTCGGTGCCAAAGGTCAAATAAACAAAAATAAAGATTTAAGTTTAAATTCGCTAAGTTTCGGACGCTTTGTGATCCCTTTTCAAGCCTGCAGTAAATTTATTATAAAAAATTAATTAAAATAAATAAATACATTCTTTACATAATAAATCATCATAATCATAACGACGAAAATAGAAGTTTAAAAAATTATCTAACAACAGTAAATAACCAGTATAGAAATTAAATCATTACCTGACGAAAATACAATTGAAAGAGCTATGGATTTAGTTAAATCGGAGCTTATTGGTTCATCCCTCATCCCAATATTGTGATTCATTATCCAAATGTTTAATCGAAAAATGAATGAAATTATAATTTGTATATCAATGTTAATCATAATAGCCATTAATATCACTGTGGAAATGAAGAAATTCAAAATAATGTCAATAGAAATTTGGTAAAGTGAGGTTAAGTGTCGAAAGTGCATAAATGAGGTTATAATCACAAAATGATCAAAAAACTTACCAAATTTAATACAAGTACACATTGTTGCGATTTCGGATAACCCAAAATAAGGTTAAATATATTTAAAAAAATTCACATTTTTGATAAATTTGGAGAAAATTTTGAAGAGCAGAAACATGTTTACAAGCAATCTTTCTACAGTCAAATTGCAACAAATATTCACAAAGTCATCCATTAAAGGTCAATTAGTATCTTTCAACACGTGTTTACAAAGTTGTCCATTAAAGGTCAATTAGTACATTTTTAAAAGCATTGAAAGTGGGCATTTATGCAGTCTTCCAGAATCTTCTAGAATCCTTAAGAATATTCTTTATTCATTTACTTGCTTCTTTGGTATTTTTAAAAGTAAAAAATTTTTCCCTTTAATAAAAAAATTCCTTTTTGGAAAAGAAGTCCCCTATTTCCCCTAAAATTGAACCGCTGTGATCTCTAACGTAATAAAATGCCTAATTATTTTTTATTACTTTCAAACTTATTTTTAGTGCTATTCATTGGAGAAAGGCTTTATTATTTTATTTGTTTTAAGAAAACAGAACTATAACCAAAAGTTTATTGGTCACTTTTTCAACTTTTTTCAATCCCGAACGTCGCAGTGGGGTGAAATCAAAAAACCAGGTTCAAAACGACATTTAGAACGCAATTATGCACCGATATTAAATTTTTGTTTTGAAAATTCAGGATTGAATTCTTCAGAGATTAGTGAGATCCAATTTTCTATTTTTTTCTTTATTTAATTTTTATGTTAATACAAATAGCGAAATAAATTCAATTTTTTGAATTTCATTTTTTATCTTCTGCAACAAAACTTTTCTTATACTTGTCACTTAGATTCAATGCTCAGAGGTATAAGAAAGGAAAAAAATTGTTAACTTGTAAAGTTAACTGTTCTAAACAAATTTTGTTAACAAATAATCGACATTAGGGGTTATTTAAAATTTCAGATTGGATGTTATTAATTAATTCTATAAACAAATTATATACACAAATGTACATAGCAGACATTTATTGGCGGAAAGAAATTGTTTTTTTCCTAGTCTTGTTATAATTATATTACTAATGATGTTTTCTGAAAAATTTTTTTCATTCATCAATATTTGTTTATTTTATAAACAAATTATATAAACAAATTCACATTTTAGGCGTTTTTAAGTGAAAAGAAATCAATTTTTCTTCTAATCTTGTTGAAATTATACTGCCAATGATGTTTTCTGGAAAAATTTTGTTATGCATCACTATTCGTTTATTTTATAAGCAAATTATATAAACAAATGTACATTGCAGACATTTATAGGCAGAAAGAAATCGTTTTTTCTTTTATTATGTTTTTAATTATATTGAGAATGATGTTTTTAGATGAAATTTTGTTATTTATCACTATTTGTTCATTTTACAAACAGATTAGGTAAACAAATGCGTTTGTTTACTCAACATTATAGGCATTTATAAGCCGAAAAATCGTTCTTCCTTCTAGTTTTGTTAAAATTATATTGTGAATGATGTTTTTGACAAAATTTTGTGATAAAATGAAATTCGTAAAATTTATAAACAAATTATATAAAAAAATTTTGCAGAATTTTAAGTTTGAAATTCGATGGAAATTCGAGAAAATCGAAAAAAGTGAACGTTGCAAATTTGCAACGCTGGTAGTTAAAGGGTTAAGAATCACTTATTTTACGTTTGTTTCAAATCACCTCATCAAGAATGAATGAAAAACAAGTGACTTATAAAAATGCAAGATTTGTTTGCTCTGTTATCTCAACATAAATACGATGAAGAACGCTTTCTTTTAGTCCATAAATATCTAAAATTAACATTCCTTCATTTAATTTGTTTATAAAATGAACAAATAATGAAAAACGGCAAAATGTATCCTGGAAACGTCATTGGAAATATAACTTCAACAACAATAGAAGAAAAAGCGATTATTTTTTGCCTGAAAACGCCTAAAATGTGCATTTGTGCACATAATTTTTTTACAAAATGAACAAATAGTGATGAATAACAAAATTTCATCAAAACACATAATTGGAAATATAATTTAAAAAATAATAAAAAAATAAACAATTTCTTCATGCTTATAAATGTCTGCAATGTACATTTGTTTATAAAATAAAGGATTAGTGATGCATAGAAAATTTTTTCCAGAAAACATCATTGGCATTATAATTTTATCAAGATTAGAAGAAAAAAATATTTATTTTCGCTTAAAAACACCTAAAATGTGCATTTGTTTATATAATTTTTATATATAATTTTTTATATATAATGTTTTATATATAATGTTTATAAATTAGACAAATATTGATGAATGGCAAAATTTTTTCATAAAATAACATTGGTAATATAATTACAACAAGACTAGAAGAGAAAACGATTTCTTCTTGCCCATACATGTCTGGAATGTACCTTTGTTTATATAATTTGTTTATAAAACAAGAAACTATTGATGTATAGCAAACTTTTTCCAGAAAACATCACTAGCAATATAATTTCAACAAGATTAGAAGAAAAAACGATTTCTTTTCGCTTAGAAACGCCTAAAATGTGCATTTGTTTATATAATTTGTTTAGAAAATAAACAAATATTGATGCCTGGCAAAATTTTTTTCAAAAAACATCATTAATAATATAATTACAACAAGACTAGAAGAAAAAACGATTTCTTTCTGCCTATAAATGTCCGCGATGAACATTTGTTTATATAATTTGTTTATAGAATTAATTAGTAACATCCAATTTTAAATTTTAATAGCCACGTATCATCCAAACGAAGAAAGAAAGCAATTTCAGAGCAGAAATATACTTTGAAAATGAATAACCCCCACTGTCGATTTAATAAAATTTGTTAATAAAATTTGTTTATAACAATTAACTTTAAAAGTTAACAATTTTCTTCCTTTCTTTCACCTCTATGCATTGAATCTAAGCGACAGGTTAACAATTTATTTTCCTTTTTCATACCTCTATGCATTGAATCTAAGCGACAAGTATAAGAAAAATTTTTTCTAGGAGATAAAAAATGAAATTCAAAAAATCGAAACTTATTTCGCTCTTTGTATTAACATAAAAATTAAATAAACAAAAAAATAAAAAATCTACCCTCACCAATCTCTGAAAAATTTAGTCCTGAATTTTTCAAAGAAAAAAATCTAAAATCAGTGCATAATTGCGTTCTAAATGTCATTTTGAACCTCGTTTTTTGATTTCACCCCAGTGTGAGAGTCCCCTGCGAAGCCATGGCATTTTTTTCTGTCAGATTTCAATTAATTTTCTTCATAGGAATATTGTTTATGAATTAATATTTGATTTCAAATATGCTTATTTATAGTTGCATTACTACTTTATTTGTAATAAAGTCTTTTGAAATAAAAAAAATTTTAAATTACTTAAATCTTATTATCAGTAAAATCAAAGATATCCTTTATCATAAAAATATCCTAAGAACATAAAATACCAATAAAGTGGCTTTTTCGACTCGAGTGGCTAGAGTAGCCAAGCACCTGACATTTTCAGGGTGAACTAGAGAAAACCCAAAGAACGCGCTTTCAGTCACATCAAAGCGAGTTTTTATTGGGGAGGATAATCATAATTTCCCCAGTAGTAGTGTCTATTATCAAAGTGGCCATTGTGGACCCTCGCATTTTCCCTGTAACCAGGTGGAAGTGGCAAACAGGAATAACAGAGAATAGCAAGGAATAGCAGAACACTGTAGTGTCTATGGCTATTTTCCACCATTCCTATGTGTGCATCGTTTCATGCAGCTCAACGATACAGGGGGTGCATTCCCCTTCACACCCAGTCGCTAAAGCGAGGAAAATGGGAGCAGGGGCGTCAGAAGGGGAAGCGCTACACCATTGTTTCGCAATAAGCCACGTAGAAACTGTTAAACGCCAACCGGAATTCCCGGTTTGTCGCGCGCAATCTCGCTTCGGTGAGTAGCTTCGATTTGCGAAGGGAAGACTGAAAAAAAATCGCCACTGTTCAAATTTTCTTTTTACTTTAATCTCATTTTTCAAATTTTTGTAAAGTTTATTTGAAGGGTTAATTGTAAAGGATATTTGAAGGGGCAAAAAAACGTCCGTGGACAAATTGATTTTCGGAAGACAATTGTTATCCGAGTTAAACGTTTTTTTGTTGTTCAATGAAACCTAATAAAGTTCCGCATCGAACTGTCATGGTGGATTTTTGAAAAAATTTATTATTTTTTTAAATTTCATAACAAAAATGAAAAAAAATTGATTTTTGAAGTGTACTGGTTTTTAACAAATAGTTGGATTCATTCAAACATACCTTGAAAACATGAAGCAGCTATCCAAAAAAGATTACCAATAGCAAAAAAAAATGTTTAAAAATGAATTGAATTTGTTGTAAACAAATAAGTGAATGAAAATGGTTTCGTGGGGATTGGCAGCGATTCAACACTTGATTCGCACTAAATTTGAACAATTTATGGACAACAAGAGTTTTTTAGGTGAATTAATGAATGTTCATAAATAATTTTTAATTGTTTTTGGCCTTTTACGGCTATTAATACAAATTTTATTTCATCAGAGGAGTTAATTTATGCAGATATCTGCTATATCGACTCTTGATGAGGATTCTTTTTATAAACTAATTTTTAAAACGCTAAAAACATTGACTCTCCTCTGATGAAATAAAATTTGTATTGATAGCCGTAAAAGGCTAAAAACAATTCAAATTTATTAAATATTCTAAATGGCAAAAATAATCAAAGTTCATAATTAATTTCCTATTTTATAAACAATTTTTTAAAACAATTATCCACATCAGGTATTTATGGTGGAATAAATAAAGTTTTTCCTACAAAATCTGTCATATATTACCTGGAAATGAAACCTAAGTATCATATTTGGTCATCCAATAAAAATGAATAATTGTTTAAACAATCTTAATTAACGAATACACTATTTGGCTATTTTGGTCGAACAGACTTGGTTCTTTCGACGCAATCAACTGTAAATAACTAACTTCTAAATTTCTAAGGATATTTCGATGACAATAAATAATTCTTATTGCAAACAACAATTGTTTAAACAAATTTTTATCATGTTGTGTATTTATAAATAAAATTCGACGTTTTTTCACGGACTTAACATCAGTCAGTTATTTAGCTGACTTCTTGCTGTGAATTACTAACATTTCATAAAATGTTTAAACAAACTTAAATAACAAATGCATTATTTGGCTATTTTTCAGCATTTGAACTTTGTTCTTTTATCGTAATCAACTGTTAATAACAAATTTTGAAACTTTTTTTTAGATACTTCAATGACGATCCACTATTTTTATTGTTATTCTCAATGTTATAAACAAATTTTTCTCGGCTAATATATTTGTAAAATAAAAATTGCATTTTTCTTGTGGAATATACTTAAAATAACTTATCAATAATTCCTTGTGATTATTTGATAACGATGGTTTGCTAAAAAAAGTTAATTACTACTCGATTTTCTTTTTCGGTTTACGGAATAGTACGATTCATTTTGCAATGTGTCTTGCGTGCAGTATGCCTGCTCAGTAGAACTTACTCCGATCATTTTATCACAGAAATTTATTTTAAAAATAAATCGAACTATTTCATAAACCGAAAAAGAAAGTCGAGTAGTAATTAACTTTCAATAACAAAATCATCAACTGTTATCCACTGATAGCAAGGAATTATTGCCTAGTTATTTTAAGTATATTTCACAAGAAAAACGCAATTTTTAGTTTACAAATACATTAGCCGAGAAAAATTTGTTTATAACATTGTAGATAACAATAAAACTAGTAGATCGTTATCAAAGTATCTGAAAAGAGTTTAAAATTTGTTATTAACAGTTGATTACGATAAAAGAACAAAGTTTAAATGCTGAAAAATAGCCAAATAATGCATTTGTTATTTAAGTTTGTTTAAACAATTATCAAATGTTAGTAATTCATAGCAAGAAATCATTCCTAAATAACTGGCTGATGTTATGTCCGTGAAAAAAGTGGAATTTTACTTATTTTATTTATTTATACATGATAAAAATTTGTTTAAACAATTGTTGTTTACAATAAAAATTATTTATTATCGTCGTAATGTCCTTAAAAATTTAGAAGTTAGTTGGTTACAGTTGAATGCGTTGAAAGAATCAAGTTTGTACGTCCAAAAATAGCCAAATAGTTCATTTGTTAGTTAAGATTGTTTAAACAATCATCCACTTTTATTCGATGACCAAATATGATACTTAAGTTTTATTGATCGATTAGGTTTCATATGATCGATTTCGTAGAAAAAAACTTTATTTATTCCATCATAAATACCTGATATGGATAATTGTGTATAAAACTTGCTTAGAAAATAAGAAATTATTTATGAGCATTCATTAATTCAGCTAAAAAACTGTTAACAATTATCCACTTTTATTGGATGACCAAATATGATACTCAGGTTTCATTTCCAGATAATGTATTTATATATATTATTTATATTATTTTATTTATAATTATATATTTATCTATATATTTTTTCGTAGAAAAAACTATTTATTGCATCATAAATACCTGATATTGATAATTGTTTATAAAACTTGCTTATAAAATAAGAAATTATTTATGAAAATTCATTAATTCAACTAAAAAACTCTTTTTGTCCATAAATTGTTCAAATTTAGTGCGAATCAAGTGACAAATCGCTGCCAATCCCCACGAAGCCATTTTCAACCACTTATTTATTTATAACAAATTCAATAAATTTTTAAACATTTGCGTTGATATTGGAAGTCGTTTTTTTGGATAGTTGCCTCATGTTTTCTAGGTATTTTTGAATGAATCCAAGTATTTGTTAAAAACCGATACACTTCGAAAGTCAAAATTTAAAAAAAAATTTTGTTATTAAATAAAAAAAAATATTTTTTTAAAAAATCCGTCATCACAGTTCAATGCGGAATTTTATTAGGTTTCAATAAAAAAAAAAAGTTCAATTCGGATAACAGTTGTCGTCTGATAATCAATTTGTCCACAAAAAACGTTCCATAAAATCTAACTTTAAATTTAAAAAAAAAATAAATATCCTCTCTCGACATATATCAGTACTGAATTGAAACGTGAAAAGTTTCATTGGAAAATATTATTAGGTTTAGGTATTATTAGGAAAATATTATTAGAAAATATTATTAAATTGGCGAGGCTGAGATAAAAAAAGCTTTTTTGATTTTTGGGCGCAAATTTTCATTTTTTCATAAAATCTTTTATGGGACAATAGAGCAAAAATCTAGCATAATTCAGTACAAGTTTCATTTTTTCGAAATTTGAAGTTGGCGTTGCCAACTTCCTGGACATATTTAAATCCAGATTTCACTCGGATCACTTTAATCTATTTTGCGTTTATCACCACTCGTTACTACTCCCGAGCAGAAATTTCACTTGAATTTGTTCTGTCATATCTCGCTCATCGAAAACGTTTGATAATTCAACGGCTATTTCAAAATCGTACGATAGGTAATTTGCAGATCGAACCTGCCCAGGCGGAAAATTTATGGATAATCTATCGATAGTGATTATCGATAGTCACTATATAAAAAATTATGCATAATTTT
>JBAGKK010496734.1:0-10178 GCA_037177015.1 Euceroptres primus
TATTATATATATATATATATATATTTATATATATTTATATATATATTTATATATATATATATATATATTTATTTCTCTCATGTTCAATTGTACATCCTTATGGATATTTACATATACGAAACGAATCCCTTACACATCAAAAAGACTTATTATATTATTAAATTATTATTATTTAATTTTTAAATATTGGTTTCTCATTTATAAATATAGATATTCAGGTGAAACAAAATGCTAATGGTTTCACTACAGTTCCCTGATATATCAAGTTCCTCATGAATCGAATACCCTCAATTGTTAGCATCAGAGTATTTCTTATCGAAATGATTGCTATGGAGCAAGGCAAAACTGTCGGGAAAGATTGAAAATAGGGGAAAGAAAAGGATCAAGGGAAGAAGAAATAGAAAAGAAACAGAAAGGGAAATAAAATGGAAGCCATGCCTCGTTTACGGATGCAAACGATTACGACAGACCCTCGCATAAATGTACGAGTGCTCGTTCATCCACGGGACTATTTTAGCCAACAAATTCGGAAGCGAGCTCACTACATACTCGCCGTTTCCGGTTATCTGGAGTTACGAATCGTGACTCCCAATATTGGACGATGTCACTATTATTTTTTTCTTTTTTACCATCATCCTCCCTTTACTCACTACCGTTTCCTGATAAGCCGTCATGGCTCATAAATAACATCCCTCTTTGAAAAAAAAAATTATTTTAAAGGAAAATGTTAAATATTTCGTTTTCATATTTCATATATTTCCAATATTTTTTATACATTAAGTTTTATAAACCTAAACCTATATCTGTACCTACACCTATACTTTCATATATTTCCAATATTTTTTGTACATTAAGTTTTATAAACCTAAACTTAAACCTATACTTTGTGCATTTCTTATCTTATTATGGAATATGCAATTTCAATGTTGAAATTTGATCTATTTTGAATTTTAAATCCTAATTTTTTTCTGAAATTTACAAAGTGTATATATCTTTTTATGACTATTAATGTTTTATTTCCTTTTTTTGTTGCAGGTAAGTGTAACTTCTATTCATTCATGTTCCAGTTTTTGAGTGAGTAAAAAATTTTTTCGAGTTACAATTTTGTAATAAAAATAAAAAGTCAAGTTTTGAAATTAGGTTTGGTTAAAATTAAGTTTGAAATTTAGGCGATATATTTATCATTAAGTATTAAATTAGTTTCCATATTATTTGAGATTTTATCCCGAAAAATGAAAATAAGGGATCACAGTTACTTAGTCCCCTGTAATGATATGGTGCTGACATCCGGCTGTTAAAATTTGATTGTAATTATTGTTAATGTCAGACGAAAAGTGGCCCATTATGTGCGCAAATTTGAAATTCGAGTTACGATGTACATATAGCAACGCCAACAGGCGCAACGCGCCATTGCATCCTGTGTATACGAGCCATAACTTTAGTATCGACGCGATAAACGAGCACCTCGCACACCTTCGACGTTTCCTGCGCTTTTGCAGGAGACTAACGGCCACTTTAAGCCTTGAAAAATGCGATCCCCAAAACGTTTTTCATTGTCAATAATACGAAAAAGCTTTCCTTCCAAAATTCAAATTCCTAACTTCACACAGCTACATCTATTTCCTCTTTTTCTAATACTTGGCAAATTTTTAATTCGGAATATTAGAGGCTGAACTTGGAAGCCAACACTAATGAAAAAATAAAAATACTCGGCAAAAGACTTTAAATAAACGAGAAAATTAAACCGGAACTTTTTTCGAGATTTAAAAGATATTATTTTTTATCTGAATGTTTTTCACAAGAGTAAAGAGACATTGAATATGAAATCATGTTTCGTTTTTACTCCGCTTGAAACCAAGGTTTTTTTTAGAAATATGGAGGGATTGAAATTAATATCTAAATTAGTATCAGATAATTTATTCATAACAGATTCATTTTAGAAAGAAATCGATTCATTCAAATGAACTGGATCCAATTCCTTAGCAATTAAAGTTATTAATAGACTTTCTTCCATCAATTTCTGAATCGAATTCCCATTAGCACATAAATTCGGCATAAAATAGATTACCGTATAAAAAACGTCGTGGCTATTTGAAGATTATGGCGTTATTTATCGTCCGCACTGAAGAAATTGCATCCATTTACAAAAAACTACTCTGTTTTATTATTTTCAGTAGGTTTTTACTCTACCAAAAAGAAACTGTAATAATAAGTTAGAAATATAATTTTTTAAAACGTGATAAAGACAGTGAAAAATTTACATGAAATATAAAATCAAACTCTTAAAGTAAAAGTATATATATAACTTTGAAAAGTTGTTAAAATATATTCGCATCTAAATATAGGTATATCGTGAAATTTCTACGGTTACCAGATCCTCATTTCTTGCGCAAGGATCGTTCTCTCGTGCAGCCACGTCTTCGCGAAGTGTGTACGAGCAATAATTTCGGTATCAGCGCAATAAACGCGTGGTACGCGCCCATTCACGTACAAAACGTATGTTCCCAGATCCTTAAGCTCCAACGCCTCGGCTCACATACAACCCCATAAAACAAAGTAAATGTGAGGCAAATGTCTCAAGAAGTAAATCCTTGAGAAACGAAAGAGCATTTAACATTTTATATCAAACTTAAACCTCACATTTTATCTTACACAATACATATAATATAATATCACTCACACTTTACCTCACACAATCCATATAATATAATATCACTCTAAATATAATATCACTCACACTTTACCTTACACAATACATATAATATAATATCACTCTAAATAATTATATACTTCCTGTTTTTATATGGGTCGTTGCCAAAAAGTTGTGAAATTCAAGTCCCGACAGTTTTACACATTTTCATTATTTACTATATTTTTTTGAATGCCACTGGAATAAAGTGCTTGCATCGAAGTATTTTTTGTTAAAGTTTAAAAATTTTAGATGCCTTTGTTTAGAAATGGGAAATTAAAATATATCCAAAATGTCCACTTGATAACTTGTCCCCAAGTTTGATAACTTGATAACCTGTCCCCCAAGTACAGATTCACAAACTAAAATTGCGAAATAATGACAGTAAAATTTTATAAATGATTGATACTCCTACGAGTCATTTTTATAAAATTAAAAAATCTAAAAATAATGAATAGAGACAAATATTTTAGATTTGAAGATGTCTATAAATGTTTAGTAATCTGTCCCTGAAGTTTCATTTTCACTCGGTAACTCTCTTATTTTAGGTTAGAATTCGGAAAAAATCCCTTTAAAAAATCTAAACATATCATAAGCTTATTTTTTTAGTCCTACGCAAGGGCTCGTGTAAGCAGAAACATGTTTATTGTTCGCAACTTCAAAAAATTTCTGCAAATTATGTACTGTACAATTTATAACAATGTCCACTCGGTAACACATTTTGAAAAAGTGTTAATTAAATAAAAATATAATCGAAAATCTGGAGCACAGTCAAATAGAGTGTGAAAAAAGAAATTTTTACAATATTTAAAAAATTTTTAATATTCATTCTAAATTGGAATTTAAAAAAAATTATCTTCTCTCTTTTGAATTTAAAAAAAAAATTTTGAAATTTATTTTTCTGCGTTTATTGAATGTCTACTTGGTAACCTTCCTAACATGTAAATTATTTATCTCAACTACAAAAATGGTTCTTGATCTCTTGAATTGATATTTTCATTTTATTTTGGACCACAATTAATGGAAAAAAAATATTTTAGCGAGTTCTGTGATTTTCTTTTTAGAAAATCGATAGGCCAAATTTCACAGCTTTTTGACGACTCATATGTTCTCAGAAGGTACACTGTTTAAAAAAAGACTTCAATTACTTTCCTTGAAGGTTTATTCAATTCCCGTAACTGAATCAATGGGGTGAATCCTAGATTGTCACACCTTGTTTTCCGAACGAGACTATCACACTGGGTCATCGACACCCAACGCAATTTTCGATGAGCTGCAGTTTAAAAACTAATAATTTTATTGAGTCAGAAAAAATCCTGGGACGAAGTTTAAACATTGTAGACTGTGTTATTATTGTGATAAATTAACAATTAAAGTAGAATTATGTTAAAATAAATTCTGGACAAAGCCAAGTTAAAAAAAATTTTCACGAAAACAATTTAAGATTATTATTTCTTTAATTCTCTTAGCTAAAAATATAGAATGAGACAGTCTCAAAAGAAAAACATTTTCCGGTCAATACTGATCCTGTGTAAATAGCCTTGGGTTAAACGAAAATTAAATAAATTTTTAACCAAAATGAATGAATTTTCAATTAAAATAAATGAATTTTCAACCGAAGGTAAGTGTATTTTCAAACCTAGTAAATGATATTTCAACCAAGTATATGAATTTTCAATCACAGTAAATGAAAAGTAGTTAAAATTTTAAGAATTTTCTAATAGTGTTCTATATATTTGCTCAAGGTTGTTATAATTTTTGACAAACTGGCATCATCTCCAAAACTTTTTTCCGCGTTCATAATGTATCAAAACGTGAAAATCGGCTGAAAACCTAGAAGAGGATTTAGATTTACACCAATATTTATCCTGCACAGTATGATAGGCTGAAAAACCAAAATTTTCGAAACTCGCAACGACTCAAGGCGGAAAAGTTGCCTTTAGGGATGATTAATCAAGGCCAAAAAGGATTTTCAAAATAGTTTAATATTTGACCCTCGCGCATCGGGGTCGAAATTTTAAATTTTGATCAATTTTTCGACTTCATTTCCTATAAGCCAAAAATTATGGCTAATTTTTTGTAAGTGCCGTTTTTAGTAGTGAACAATAATGGGAAATCACAAATTAAAAAAAAATAATTGTTCACGTTAGATTTTTTTTTAAAAGTGCAAAAAATTCGTTTCTGGAATTTTTTGATTTCCACATTTGAAAAAAATGAACATGATGTGGTTGAAATTTCTTCAGCTTAAATCGAAGAAAGATGTTATTATTTTGCTAACATCAAAAAAAAATTGTTTGCTTTTGCGTAAGATGTCAAAATTGCTTTTAAAAAAAGTGAAATTCACCATTTTTGACTGCTTCAAAAACCAAGAAATTTTTTTTCATGATAAGAAAATAACATACTTCTTTGACTTTAGCTGA
The DNA here is from genome assembly GCA_037177015.1 of Euceroptres primus. Lineage (NCBI taxonomy): Eukaryota > Metazoa > Arthropoda > Insecta > Hymenoptera > Figitidae > Euceroptres > Euceroptres primus. Next base: position 5,110 of record JBAGKK010496734.1, read on the forward strand.
AGAAATTTCAATCACATGTTCAATTTTTTTCTAAAAAATCTGGAAGTAAAAAATTCAAGAAACGAATCTTTTGCACTTTTTCAAAATATTGTAACCTAAATAATTATTTTTTTTTGATTTGTAAATCAATATTATTCTTTACTACTTAAAACTACAACTACAAAAAATTCGCCATAATTTTTTGCCCATAAGAAATGAAGTCAAAAAATTGGTCAAAGTTAGAGTGGTGCAGTTTGTCAGATCGAATTTTCAATGCAAATTGATGCTTTTTTGTCCACGTTTAGAACATTGAATTTTTCGAAATTAATTTTAATTCAAGAAGAAATCTAAGCAACCTAAATTTTTTCGAATGTAGGTTTCCTTGAAACTGAAATCATTCAATTAGTTTTGAAATGAAACCCACCTGAAATAACGATCATTTCAAAACCAATTTCTAAAATTCGATTCGATCAAAAATTCGGTGGATGTTTTAGATGAATATCATTTCAAAAGCAACTGAATTATTTTGGTTTCGAGAAATCCTACATTTAAGAAGATCTTAGAAGCTTAAATTTCTTCTTGATATAAGCTCAATTTCGACAAATTCAATGATCTAAGCGTGGCCAAAAAAGTGCCAACTTGTATTGAAAATTCGATCTGAGAAATGCACACCTCTAGTAAAAATTCAAAACTCTGATCCCAATGAGCGAGGCTCAAATATTAATCAATTTCAAAAAATTTTGTGGGCCTCGATTTGTCTTTCCCAAAGGCAATTTTTCCGCACTGGGCCGTTTGGAGTTTCAAAAATTTTGGTTTTTCGGTCCACCATACTACATAGTAAAAAAATAATTCTTAAAATTGTTACACCTTACAATGTTTTAGATTAAATTCAGTAAAATTTGACTGGATTCAAGCAAAATTGATTTGATTTTAAGTAAAATTTGTCTGAATTTAAAAATTTAAAATTCACATAACTTCGTATTAAATTTAGACCAACATTGCTCAAATGAAGACAAAATTCTACTTACTTTAATTCAAACCATTTTAAAGTGTAACAATTTTAAGTATTTTTTTCTACTGTATACCTAAAATTTATATAATGCGGATATGCCCTCAATAAAATAAGTCGATCTATTCAATTCTTTTAAGAGTTTTATTCCTTTTTCAAATTATAATTATTTTCTGTTTTTCAGCATTATCTAACCATCATTATGCAACTATCTCTTAATTTTTTCGCTTCGCGCTGAAAAAAAAACATTGCAATGACAATATCATAAAATTTGCACGCCTGCATATTTAAAATCCCCTGAAATTACTAATTCTACTAAGGATGTCAGGAATGAGTAATGATTGATTTTCAGTCAAAATGTCCAGTATGTTTATCTTTATAGGGAATCGATTTTGAATAATTATCGTAAAGTACGAAATTGAATTTTAAAAATTGACATTTCCATTGAATATTTTCGTGCATTTAGAACGTCAATGTGACAATGTGCCTTTGACATATACTCATTATTTCCACAACCGTTCCAACCAATAAATGTCCACGGTAGAAGCCGATCGAGAGATCGTGGTCAATCACTACATTGATGCGACAACCATTGTGTCAATTTGCATAATGCATCGATTAAATAAACGGGTTATGGTCCGGTCCCATATCACGCGATGCATACTGTGATGTATTCCCCGTGTAACAATTATTGACAGACTCTTTGCCATCCCACCACTGACAATTACTATCATGTACTTTCAACCTCCATTCATATTAATTCATCTGATTTTAGATAATATTCGACATTCAAGCGAGATCTCATCTTTCAAGATCTTGTCTCGATTTTGTCTTGTCATTATCAAGAATCTTGAAAAAATTCTTGAATGGAACTAATTTATATGATACCATAATTACCTAAACATTTTCACCTTACTTCATGTTGTCAAAAGCAAAACTTCTCGAAAAAAACATTAAAAACATTTGATTGTTCAAGAATCTTGGTTAAAAATAGTCTCGAAATTTCGAGTTATATGAAGCAAGGTCAAGATTTTCTTGTCTTGAGGTACATCACTATTCACTACTCAGGTGGAAAAATTCTATAGAATGTATGTAGAATGCAGGTGGAAAAAATCTATAGAATGTATGTAGAATGCATTCTATAGAATTCTCACCGAAATTCTACTCAAATTTTTATAGAGTCCTTACAAGAATATTGATAATATTTCATTGGCTATGGGGTCTATTTCTTAAGATCTACTTAGTTGTAAAATAAACTTTAAGGATCGAATTCTTGTGAGGATTTTATAGAAATTTGACTAGAATTCTTGTGAGAACTCTATAGAAATTTAAGTAAATTCTTGTGAGAATTTTATAAAATGCATTCCACATAAATTCTATAGAATTTTTCCACCTGGGTACTGTATTACTCTTCAATTCTTATTGGATTATTATTAAGGAATCATTGTTATGCTATATGGATTTATCCTTTATTACTTTTTATTCAGTTCAGTCATGTTTGAAGAGTATTGATTAAAAAATTTTCATTTCATTATTTTTTACATGTTTGGACATACAAATTGTATACTTTTACTTTTAGTTTTGAATCGTATTTAGTTTTTTTAAATAAAAAATAATATTCTCCAAAAAATCCAAATACTGTCAATATGAACACCAAATAGTTATTTTAGTTACTTTATTTTGACCAATCATCATATTTTCAATTTATACTAATTATCTTTTACGCTATGCAATTATTTTATTAATAAATGAAACCTATACGAAACTAGTACTCCAGTTATGCTAAGTGAACATGATGACAGACTATAAGATAATACATGGGTTTTGCACGTCTTCTAATAAGAATGAATTGATTCAAATAAGTGTCTTATATATACCTATAGTGACTCGTGAATAATAAACAGGTGGTTTTAAATATAGACTACGACAAGGAAAAAGTTGGTATCTTTCGTGATTTCTGGTGCTTGAAGATTGCATCTCCCATTTCAAACTTTTCCTATTCGGTCTTATTTTAAAAAATTCTCATTTCGCATTTTACCGTTAGTCAGATAATCTAGAAATGGAAAACGAAATGTGAAGCATTTTCTTATATCTCTTTGCAAGAAATTTTTCATTCAGAAAATATAGCGAATGTGTAATAAATAATTTTTAAACTCTGGTATAATTTCCATTGTAGGAATCTAATCTAATTAATGAAATTTCCTTTATTTTATTCGGTTTATGTTGTCGGTACTTTGGTAAAGTTAATTATATTAAACGAAGAAATGGTAATTAAACCAGACCAATAATCTGTTAAGTTGAAATAATGGATACCTTTGTAAGAAAGAAACAGCTGCTTGAATCAGCCTGTGTAATTAATTTCCTATTAGCAGATAGTATTTAATGAAAAGAAGATGTTTATGATATGTTTATTCGAATAATTTCAATGGTCCTATTAATAATGCTCCAAAACCCATTATTATTATTTATCATTTTCCCATGACCATCAGTCATTTTATGTTACAACGATATATTATATTATCGTTATAAAATAATTTGGGCTAATCATTCAGAGTATTTAAAGTTATATTTCTACTGAGAATAATTGATTCATTTTTTACAGAAATTGGATGAAAATTCCATGGAATTTTATTCATGTAGAATAAAATTGACAAAATACTATCGAGAAATCTTCAACATTATTAGTGGAATTATTATCATCTAATATTTTTTGTACCTATTGAATTTTGGTTCTTTCCTCAACTAAACAAATCTAATACATTCTCATAGTGATGAGAATGTAAAAACACATAATTTTGGTCTTTTGGTTTGTGGATTGATTGATCATTTGAAATTGCATTTTCTATTTGCATAAATAATGAAAAATATTTTATTTAAAGATCAACAAAACAGGATAAATTGACTTCTTGGAAGATTGTTTCTTTATGTTTGGAATACCGTAAATTCAATGATCAAACTTGAGTTAACGAAAAAAAAACTTTTTATTGAATTAGTAGAAATTGAAGTAGAAACTTTTTTTTCAATTTACAATTTTTTATCACAAATTTATGAAGTATTGAATGAAACTTTAGATTCACTTATTTTTGCTTCACTTTAGATTCACAGAATTTTAAAAATTCATAACATTTCCTCACATTTTCCTCACAATTTATAATTTTACGTTTGCACGGCTAAGAAAAGATTTATGAAGTATTGAATAAAACTTTGGATTCACTTGAAAGCACTTTTTTAAAATTTATAAATACTTCTTTACATTTTCCTTATAATTTATAATTTTACGATTGTACGACTAAGAACTATTCCTTATGGAAAAATGAGTTTTCTGAACAGTACCAAAGTCTGGGGCTTAATGTCTCTTTATTAAATATTTCTTTGATTTAGAATTTATATTTCTCAATGAACCATCTTAAAAAATGTGATTTTTATTTTTGTACACAGAAAAAAGAAATTCCACTTCTTGCAAACCAAACAGTGTAATGAAAAAACTTTACTCAAAAAGACTAGCACAAAATGCAACTTCCTAAAATCCAATTAAATTCAAAATATAGTCAAGTGGATTTATCTCTTACTTCTCACTTAGAAAATAGAATTTAAATCAAAACAAAAAGGATTCATTATAAATTTTTATTTATGTTACACAGATAAATTTTTATGTTTGTACCCAGATAAAAGAAGTTCCACTTCTTGCAAACCAAACAGTGTAATGAAAAAACTTTACTCAAAAAGACTAGCACAAAATGCAACTTCCTAAAATCCAATTAAATTCAAAATATAGTCAAGTGAATTTAACTCTTACTCCTCACTTAGAAAATAGAATTTAAATCAAAACAAAAAGGATTTCTTATAAATTTTTATTTATGTTACACAGATAAATTTTTATTTTTGTACCCAGATAAAAGAAATTCAACTTCTTGCAAACTAAACATTTTAATGAAAAAACTTTACGCAAAAAGACTAGCACAAAATGCAACTTCCTAAAATCCAATTGAATTCAAAATATAGTTAAGTGGATTTATCTCTTACTCCTCATTGAGAAAATAGAATTTAAATCAAAACAAAAAGGATTCATTATAAATTTTTA
>JBAGKK010496745.1:0-15199 GCA_037177015.1 Euceroptres primus
CATTTGACAAAAACGGGGGGGGGGGTCAAATTTTACACAAATCTAATACCTTCTCATATGATGATGAGAATGTAAAAATGTTGGTCCTTATATTATCAAAATATCTTGAAATAAACAGAATAACTCTTTCTTTTCTTATGATAATTATTTTAAACCGTTGGTATTTATTACAATTATCTAAAGAGATATATTTTACTAAAATCTTACAAATTGCTCAACAAAATCAAATATATTTTTAAATTTTTCATTCGCGAGAATTTAAAAAATAACTACGGAACATTTTTTTTAATGAGGGGATTTTATTAAAAATATTAGAAATTTAGACTTTCTCTTTAAAATTTTAGCTTTTTATTTTTTTTATTCAGGAAAAAATTTCTATAAAACTATTGGGCTAGAAATTTCAGGGTGAACGCTGGACCAGGAAGTGACTGGGAATTTTTTATGACTGAGAAATGACAGGGAGTTTTTTTGTTGACCGTGAATTTTTCTTTTTTTTTTTTAAATAAAAATCTGCCCGGCCCCCTTCGAGGGCACGGGCAGCACCACCACCACCACCACCACGACCACCATAGCTCCAGAAACTTCTAGAAACTTCCATGAACAGGAACTCGTCAGAGATCACATCGAAATTTCTAGAAAGTTCGATTATTTTCCGAAAACTTGGGAATCCCCGAATTTTATGTCTCGGTCGGTATTGCAGGGTTCGACCAGAAAATTGACCTCTTCTTTAACAAGTGACCAAAAGTGAAAAAATGACTCGCGGGCAGGCCTAGAATGTTTATTACCAACTATGAAAATCAATCTAAATTATTAGTTTATGAATGGGATGCCTGAAAAAAATTGTTAAAGTCACATCCGCCACCACCACCACCACCACAGCAATAGCTCCAGAAACTTTTAGAAACTTCGATGAACAGGAACTCGACAGAGATCACATTGAAATTTCTAGAAGGTTCGACTATTTTCCGAAAACTTGGGAATCCTCGAATTTGATGTTTCGGTCGGTATTTCAGGGTTCTACCAGAAAAGTGACCTCTTCTTAAAAAAGTGACCAAAAGTGAAAAAATGCGAGCAGGCCTAGAATGTTTAATATCAACTATGGAAATCCATCTAAATTATTAGTTTATGAATGGGATGCCTGAAAAAAATTGCTAAAGTCACATCCGATACATGCCCTTCTCTCTAAATCTGAATCCGTTAAAAATGACGGATTCAGAAGCAAGAAGTCAGTCACTAATTCATTCAGTGAAAATTCAACTAAAATTTCAGTCAAAATTCACTTTGAGGTTATGTTCCTGACTGAAAAATCAGTTAATTTTTCGTCCACTGAAATTTCTGTAACTTCTTTGATTGCAAATCAGTAAATTTTTAACTGAATATCAGTTAATTTTCACTAATTGCTCAAGCAAGAAGTCAGCCATGGTTTAACTGACAATCATTTAAATTTAACTGATTCAGATTTAGAGAGTTAAAATGAGATCAAACAAAAAGGTTGTTCATTTGAACGTTCAGAACTTCAAGCACATAAAATTCTTGCAGAAAAGAAAAATATATTTTGTTTTACAAAAATGGTGAATATTCTTTAACTTGGTTAAATTGTGAGTGATAAATCCTGTAGTAAGTTAAGAACAAATTCTTATGTAAATGTGGAATTAAAATTGGCCCGTATTGGGGCTGGTGGCCATTAAAGCGACAAGAGAATCGCTCTTAACACGTTTCAAAGACGCGGCGGTGAACATAATAAGGTCGATAAGGATGAGAAAGAGGTTCGTCGAAAAAGGCCTTGGGGAAGGAGGCAAGGCTGTCCAGTGTCTCCGATATGGCGTAGAAGCGCGACATCGGAGGGCCGCAAGTCGTCGCAAGTTGCCGCCCGTATAAGTTATTCCGGCGTTTCTTTCTTGGACATACGTACCGTTTATACCCGATCGTTGGCAGCACTGCGTTAATCACAACGCGAATGGCCATCGAATCGACTACCACGATTTATCAACGTCCATTAAAGCCACCATCTCTGGAAAACTTGGATTCCGAAAAGTATTTAAGCCAGGGAAGACGTAAAAGTACTAATTTTATTCTCAATCCTTCAACGATTCTTATTCAATTAGTTTGCTCAAACAGTTTCAGTCATCTCAAGATAAATTGTTTATCTATATGTTATATGTTTTATAATCATGTGTTTTAAAAGCCTTTCTTTCCTTACAAATTTATATAGGTTCAAAGCTTTCAGATTCTAATGCGAAATTACGCTGCACCCTTTCGGCGAGACTGTAAAAAAATTGTTACTGCTACCCCTCCTACGGTTCTTCCCTAGGGTGCAAGAGCATCAAGGTTTATGCGCACTTTTCCATCATATAGCTCGCCGATGAAGACGTCTTGGCCCTTTAAAAATGCATGCAATTAGCTCGGAGCGAAAACTCCCTGTAAACGTATTCTTACGTAAGGGTAGATCGAACGACTCCGAGCACCCCTTTTTCGCGGGTGACAAAGTTATGATCTTCTGGGTGTCGTTAATATCTAACGTGAGCGAAATACTCTGGGGTGGGATGATGTGCGAGCTGCAGATATCGTAACGTGATTTTCTCAGAGTTATGTTGCTCCACTGGGGAAAGCATACTCGTAAGATTTCATAAAATCGATTGCCGAAGATGCTTTTTATACATTCGATGTTAAATATTTAATAAACTTATCTGATTTCATTCAATTATATAATTTAGGTTGAATTTATAACTTTAATAGAATAAGAATCCCATAATAACATAATTTCGAAGATCGTTTTGAAAAAAATTCTCAATGAAACGACAATTCGGTTACTGAAAGAAAAATGTCAGTTTTGAAAAGAAAATAATAGAACCCTGAAACTTTTGTTAATTTTGTTAGCTGAGAATTTTACTTTGAGGTTTAGATGACAATGGAATTCGAGGATCGCTAAATTCGGACGATCGGAAGATTGGAGGTGTTAGACTGCATTCTCAAGAGAGATAAGAATCTGACCTGACTCCAGGATCACGATCAAACGTGGTCAAGTGTCGAGTACAATGGTCTAGACTCGATAACGTCAATTATTCACGATCTTAACTTTCGTCCACTCCAAGGCCAACGAAATCGATGACGCGGCTGCAGATGACAGCCACGGTCAATGAGTCGATGACGTAGTGGGAATCGAAAGTACTAGTGAGTATCGTTCCGGTTCAAACGAGCGTTCCAATTTACACGGATTTAATGTCCCGAAAAGATTCAATGCTAATGTCAATTTCCAAGGAACAATGTATTTCACAATAATGCAAGAAATAAATTATCAGATTGGTATTTAAAAATTCGGAACGTAAGAAACTTTTGCGAATGTCTTATTGTTAATACATTCTAGGAAACTTCGAGCAGAAGATAGAAAATTCCAGGCTTGTCAGCGACGCGACGTTCGAAATTGAAAAAAGTGGAAAAGGTGACCAAAAGTGACCAAAAAATTTTCGGTCAGATTTCCGAATTACCTATCAAATATGAAATTGATGAATTTTTTAATTTTCAAGAAATCAAGTTTCCGAAATAAGTCTGCTGCAATTCTTCAGAATTTTAAAAACAATCCTCAAAAATCTTACAATTCCTCTCTAGAATATAAAAAGTTCTCCACAAATCTCTAGACTTTCGAAAACTTTGAAACTCTCTAATATTTTATGAAATCTTTTATGAAATCTCATGAAATCACCTATAGCTTTCGACAGCCTCTTAGAATCCTATTTTATATTTTTACTATTCAGAAGCGTTTTTTAAATTTTCCAAAACCTTTTTGATGCGTTAAATCTTCCAAAATCCCTCAAAATCCTTTAGAATCTTTTAAGTTTTTTTGAATTTTTTTAGAATCTTCCAGAGGTCTCTTGATTCTTCCAAAATCCTCAAGCATTTTCTAGGACCTTCTAAAATCTTCTAGGATTTTTTGAACTCTTATAGAGATATAGAGAGTTTTTCAGAATCTTCTAAAATCTAAAATTTTCAAATACACCAAAAAATTTATTACAATTTTCAAAAATATTCTGCCCTGTTTCAGAATCATTTAGAATCCTCAAAAATCTTTTGACTTCTGCCATGAGCTTCTAGAACCTTCTAGTCTCCTCCAAATTTATTTTCTACATTTTCAAAAAGCCTATAGAATTTTTTAAAGATTCTGAATATTCTAAATTTAAGAATATTCTTGAGAATTCTAGAAGATTCTGGAACATTCTAGCATATTTTGTAGAATATTAAAGAATTGTAGAATATTCTTTAAGACTTTATTTTTATAAGATTATGATAGCAGAACCCAAGAAACTCTAAAAGATTATGAAAGAATCCCAAAGAATCTAGAAGATTACAGAAGATTCTGGAACAGTCTCGAATATTTTGGAGAATTTTTAGAAATTTCAGATAAGTTTTGAAGATTTTATAGGGTTTTAGAAAATTTTGGGAATCTTTCGTAGAATTTGGAGGATTTTTGAATAATAAACTTTCATAACACGCCAAAAAAATTCACATTTTTGAAAAAGTGGAAAAGGTGACCAAATTCAGAAAAAGTGATTAAAAGTGACCTCTTCTAAGAAACAGAAGTGACTAAAGGAGAAAAAAGTTACTCACTGGCAGGCCTGCAATTCTCTGTTGCTCTTTGAGAATTACGAACTTTCCAAATCCTAAAAGTTAATCAACACTGCAATTTATTACCACCTTTTCTCTTTTTTATCATGATTCTATGGGAAAGAATCATTTTAAACACATTGTAGGGGACGCTGAAAAATTATAAGAACACGACAGTAATCGTCTTTGATCATCGAAGCCAGCATTCTACGAGAAAAAGAGACGACAGGCGGCTACTTCTCTTTGTAGATGCAGACTCTACAATGTTATCCATCGATCTTACAGACCCAATCTATCTGGCGACGATGAAGAGAGATATGCACATGTCGACCATTTATTTTTTTTTGCGACTATTAAAACGGTACTGACAATGAGATGGAATTGCGCTGCAATCTCTGCTCTCAGTAATGACTTACTCAACTAGAAAAAAGTGCCATGTCTATATTAACGATCCCTATCTCCATTTATATAGAAGATAGTGGTACTAATTGATTTATTTTTACTTTTTTCAGCCTATTTTTTTCGCTGAAATATTATAAGGATAAAAATACAATCCTTTGTCTTTAAAACGAGTTAAAAACTCTAAGAGGGACATTCCTGGAAGCGAGAGAAACATTTTGGACACTCCTAATGCATGCATGGAAGCCGATACAGCGACATTGACAGTTTTTGCCTCGTGTCATTATGACAGAGGACGGCACAAAAGACCGTCGTCGACGAGGCAGTCATCTGGAACAGACGGCGAACGTGGATCAAAAGAGAGCCTCGTGGGACTTATCAGCTCCCTGGAATCTATTCAGAAGGCGACACTCTTTATTTTCTTACTTTGTCTTATTCAACGAAGCAAATTAATATCAGCTAGCAGTTCGTCCAGCAGCAACTGACAGTATCAGCTCACTGAAAAAAAATTAGTTCAACCGCCACGCCTCATCTCCCTAATGCCCTGCTACTACGAACATATTTGACTGACAAAATATACGAAATATCCTAGCTTTATATTTTCTCCAAGAATCTATCATTTCTTCTGGAAGTGTTTTATAAAATCAAGATGCATCAGCAAATTATTAACTCTTCAGTGTTGTTTTTGCTATTAGATTGAAATTCTTTTTTCGAGCCTTATTCGCTTGTACTTATATGGTTGTAGAAGTCCTGGTCGAAGAGAATCTAATGCGAACATGGACTATAAGCAGGAGCACGTGCTGCTACATGCTGTCGTCTATTACCTTCGTTTCTCGGGTAATTTCCTAGAGGAATGGCAGGTCGGCTAGGCTTTGAGGAAGCTTCATGAAGACTGGGGATTATACGCTTTGAAAGAAAGTTAAAAAGTCCACAGATGATATTTCAGAAAGAGCAAATCCATTGCTTGGATTAGGAATAATAAACGTTTTAATACCTGGAGGCTGATCACTGCCTTTCAAAGTCTTGAAGTTCAACACCCTGCCACTAGGTGGCTACGAAAAATGGCTCTCACAAGTGGTGTAACTTCAAAAAGAAAAAACTGAAAATAATTGTATAGAAGGTACTGTCAATCACATAACGGATTCTCAACAGTCTATTCGATCGTTTTTCAACCATTTTTTTCGGAGTTAGTTGCATTGGAGAAGCAAAGAGAAAACCCTCACGGATGAGCCGTTCGATCGGAGGTCCGATATCTGAGCAATCAATTTGCACGAGCACGAGAGGATCTTGCGATGGTGGAATGGTGGCGTATATTGCGGTTGGTCGACGGTGCGTGACGCCAAGGGAGACCACAACAGAGCGGACCGCCGATTGCGAACGCTCCACTTTGCCGAGATAGCAAAAAGTCTGCGTGCCATCGCGCGCCATTTTGCAAAAGCCGCGCCAACTCGTGACGTTGTTACCTTGGCACCGCACCCGTAACGAGTAACGCGCTCTTAGCACCAGGATCGAAAACCATGTGCACTTGTGAGCAAACCCTTGGAATCTAACCGCCTGATGGAGTTTCACTCTCAGATAAACTCCCGGCGGACAAGGTAACGCCTTCCCCAGGTGCACGGAAAAAAATAATTACCTTAACTCTGTTTAAACATCATCTCACTCAGGTTTTTGTAGCCGTAAGGAAACCTCAGTTTAATCAGTTTAAAAAAAACAAGAGAACAATTTCATATAGTGGTCAAATTGAAATTGGATTGATTCAGTTCTTTTACGAACACATTTCACTTAGAGCTTTGATTTACATGTTATCCAAATATACCCAATTGATTCTCAGGTAAATTCCACGCACTTTAAAAAAAATCGAATTGTCTATATTGAAAAATTAGGATTTTGATACATCGCACAGTGGTCCAGAAATGTATTTTTTCGGATAAATTCGTCCCCAGGTTACATTTCTTAATCGATTTAAACTTTTTTCATTTAGAAATTCTCTGCATTAAATTCCAGACAAACGTAAGAGAAGCGATTTTTAATTTTTTCAAAACACAAATTGCTGCGTTAGTAAAAAAAAGTGAATTAAATAGGAAATTCCAAAGTATTATTTTTTTGGAAGAGCAAACAATAAAAATGTATTCTAAATCAGTAAAAATGCATGCATAATTACTCATCAAATGTAAGTAATTTGTTTAGATGAAAAATATTGTTATAACAAAATGTTATAAGCAAATACGTGGTTTTTACTTATTATCAGCACTACATTTTTTATTTTCATAAATACCAAAAGGGAATCAATAGACAGTATTGTGTACTCAAAAAAAAAATGAAAAAACTAAAAATTTGTAATTGTTATAAATAAAACACATAAACGAATCGTCGAAGTTTGCCTTTTTCGATTCAAAAAATAAATTTCACCTTTTAATTGTTGACTGTAACTGTTATTAACTAATTACATAATAGATTATCCAAATATGCATTTGAAAATCAAAAATTTTTTTTAATCACCTATTTCTTTGTTAAGTACTGAGAGATACTACATTATTATTTTTAGCTTTTAATTATTGCATCCTAGAGCTATAGCTTGATTAAAACGAAATTGAAAATAAAATCTGATATTGCTCGGTATCTGAGAACAGAATAAATAAGAACAAGAAATATTTTTAAAAACAAAAAAGTCATATAAAAAAAACTGGAGTCATTCGTTTTCCAAGTTCACGTTTTTTGACTCTAGGTTTGTATGAGAGCGAATGAAATTAATAAAAATGATAATTTCTCACCATAAATTAAATTTTCATAACTTCACATTATCCGAAAGTCGAGAAAAATGAGCTTCTGTCAAACAATGATGCTTTTCAACACAAAATGCTGAGATATTATTTGTAAAATTATTAACAATTATTGAAAATAATAATTAAAAGTAAACATTCATTATCAGAAAATATCTTGAAGACATTAACAGGGATTACTCTTTGAAAATTTTGTTTGCGAAGAAAATAAAACATTTCTATTAATCTTTATAACAATTAAAAATAACAATTTACAAGAAATTTGTGTGAATAGCTAAGACCTGCGAGAGCACCCTTTAGTAATTCACAGTGAGTGTTTGCCAAAAAATCATTTTTTTGTCATAAAAACTGCAAATATAGGACTACTATTCATGTATTTTGTTAATTTCAATTACAGTCATTAAGCAGAAGCGAAAGTTTACAGCAATGTAGATTCCATAGATCTTGATTCTAATGTGCCATTGAAACAAAAATAATTTTTGAAACGAAGAATGGAAATTTTGACGATTTGACAATGTATTTTGTTAATACCAATTGTAGTTAATAATTAAAAGCCAAAATTTATAATAATCTAGTTTGCCTCAGTAAATACTAGTACTCTGTGATTGAAACAACAAATTTAAATTGAAAAATAAATATTTGGACAATTTGTTAATGTTTTTTTAATAACAATTATAGTTAACAATTAAAAGGTCAAATTTATAACAATGCAGTATCCCATAGTCCTTAAAAGTGCTGTGATTAAAAAAATTCTTGGACCGAAAAATGCAAACTTTGACTATTCATTTACGTATTTTATTTATAACAATTATAAATTTTCAGTTTTTTTCCGATTTTTGTGAGTACATAATACTGCTTATTGATTCCTTTTGATTTTAATGAAACTAAAAAATTTAGTGCTGATAAAAAGTGAAAACGACGTATTTGTCTATAAAATTTTTCATAAAAATATTTTTGCCATCTAAACAAATTATTTACATTCAGTGAATACTTATTTTCACTGATTTGGAATACATTTTCATTGTTTGCTCTTCAATAAAAAATAATGCTTTGGAATTTTGTTTCCTCAAAAACATAAAATAAAAGGGAACATCTTCTTTCCTTTCGCTTTTTTTTAATAATTTCTAACCATCTAACTATGCATATAAGTTTTAACAACAAAAAATGAACAATTTTAAATTCATTAAAATGAAAATTTTCAAACTTGTCCATTTGATATTACTTAAAATTGTATTCATGGTTGGGTTAGAGATGTCAGGGTGAAAATTTTCATTTGAAATTTACAATTTCTCTTTAAAAATTTTGCAAATTTCAATCAGCCTATTGTGAAAATTTTTATGGTGAAAAATTTCAATGTACAAAATGAGAGTAGATGTAAAATATAAAATAATTTTAGAATTCCAAGATCGAAATATTTAATATTCAAATTATTATTCGAATTTCCTGATTATTCACAAGCAACTTCACAGGATAAACTTTACCCAAATATCGGTTATTTTGTTTGTTGTTTTTCCATGACAACACATGTATTTTAAAAGACGTGAAGTTGTCTGAATAAAAATTCATCCCTCTAAAAAATTATCTGCAAAAAATTTCATCCTTAGTTTTTTCTGTGAGTAATTGAATCCATTTTTCCAAAAAATAGCAATTAATTCAAAGTCTCCCTGGGAGAAACAATAATCAAGTCTGATTGGATCCAGAACCTAACATCCTTATAGAAGTTCATTATAGTCATTGCTTAATTTAACTATTTCTACACAAACTTTGAAAGATTTAGAAAAGATTTAACACTTTAGAGTGCGAAGTAGAAAGTTTTTGATGAAATAAATTGAATTGAAGATGATAATCGTCGTGTGCGACGCCTGGATGGTCCCAGTGGGAGAAATCAATGTCGTGAGAAGCGAATGAAGCAACCGGTCGTTAGGGTGCTCACTGTAGGTCCGTTAAGGCATAATCGTTTATCGGAGTCATGCGACGGTCGAACTACCTATTTCCAAGTTTCGCCTAACTACTGTCGAGGTTGGGGTGAACTGTTAGTGCGCGAGGTACATCGAGCGGCCCACTGCAACCAAGTAACACCTTCGGCGTCGCGTGATACCGGTAATTACTCAAAAATACCGCGATGGGCGGCCCTGTTCTCGCTTCAGCTTAGCCAACAAAGCGCCTTGCAATCGGTCGTTAGGCTATCGTGCGTGTAAACGTTTTGCGTTTCACCCACTTACTCGTTAAACACCTGGTAATATCGCCTTCGCGATTCTCTATGCTCACTCAGACCTCCATGGATAATCTGATATCAGCCATCACCAGAGTCCTATCTCATTTTTTATACCGTATACGTTGTACAAATTTACAACATTGTAAAGATGATCTTCAGGAAAATTGCCTGTTTGGTTTTCAATTAGGAGGGAAATAATGCATGGGAAATGCAGGGAAATAATAATTGCATCATTCTAGGGAAATAATTTATTATTTCTCTAGAATGCTTAGCCCTCCTAATTATTGTGTATAATAAACAGAACTAAAATTTCCAATTATTTCTTGGTTACCAAACAGTTTTCATAGTCATTAAAATTAACAGTTTACGATGAATAACGTTTAATATCTTGATTTTTGTTGTCTATTTAAAATCGTTTTAATAAAGGCTGAAAATATTTTTAATAATAATGAAAAAAATCGCAAATGAAAAAATTTAAAGTTTTATTTTTTTAGTCCCAGAAGTTTATATTAAATTTAAAATTTAACTGTAACAAGATTCTTTCATTGAGCAATCTTCTCACAACGCTTTTGAAATATTTACCACAGACAAAAATAATTGCAGGCTTCACATCGCAAAATGCTTTCAAAAAAGGGGAAATAGGAAATTTTTTCACAAAAAAAAGGGAAGATAGACGACTTTTTTCACATAAAAAGGGGGAAAATATAGTACAGAATAAGATTTTCCTCCCTTTAAATGGATTTCTGATAATGCTCTAAGCATTTCAAGTGACTTTGACAAATTAATATATAATTTCTTTTTTAATTTCAAGTGATTCTCTACAAATATTTTTAAAAAACCGATGTACTAGCCCTAATAAGTTTCAAAATATGGCAATGATATTCTGACGAAAAAACACTTTTTATGGAACATTAAACTTTTTTTTTGAAATATCTTGTTTTCGTTGCATCCTACGTGAAAATTTCTGAAAAGTAAGCCCCTTCTTAATAATTGATACAGTTTTTACTAAGAAGTTTGGGGTAACATAAAATTATTGATAAAATTATTAATATAAAGTTAATAATTTTATGTTACCCCAAATTTGTTATTAATCATACATTGAACATAAATAACATTTGTAGTATATTACATTTTTTATTTGTTCTTCAGGACTCTACAACTTGGAACTTATTAGAGCTAGAATATCGTTTTAAAAAAAAGATATGTAGAGAATTGAGTCTACTTCAATCCATGTACAGAAAATTTTCACCTAAGAAGCATAAGAAAAGAAATATTTCACAAAAAATCAAAAGGGAAATATTTTTAAAGTGTTCAGGATATTACAGGATGTTGAACACTCAGACCTTATTTTGATATGAAAAATTAATGAGTTAAACTGTTAAATTTTTCATTTTAAAATAAGATCTAAATAATATTCATTATTAAATAATAATAAATATAAAAATTAAAACAAATAAAATTTTATAAAATTTATAAAATAAAATTTCACTTTTCCTTGATTCTTATGAAAATACACACAAACTTAAAAAAATTTTAATTGGGTCTTTTCAAAAAAGACCCAACAAATTTTTTCATTTTGAGCTTAAAATACTCAGGAGGCATCCCCTAAACATAATCAGACATAAGCCGGGATGTGCAACCTCTTTTTAGTTTTTTCCGCTTTTTCCTTTTCTGCATCACTGACTCGATGACACTTGACTTTCTCATCTGAACTAAAATAGGCTAAATCTCTTGAAAAAAGGGGGAAAAGGGGAAAAATCTTTAAAAAAAGGGGTAGTTTTTAAAAAAGGGAGAAACTACTCTCTAAATTTCAGTAGATTTCTACTGATTTACCAGTAGAAACGATAACTGAAATTTCAGTAAGCATCACTGAAACTTCAGTTATGGTTTCTACTGGTTAATCAGTAAAAATCTACTGAAATTTTAGTAATTTTTCACTAATTATCAGTAGTGTTCTACTAATTGCTATAGCTAGAATGCAGTCACTGATGAATTAGTAAAATTTAACTGATTCAAAGTAAGAAAGTAGTGAACAGGGGCCTATAATTGTTTTTTCACAAATAATAAAAAAAATGTTAAGGGTCCTTGCCAAAAAGATGTGAAATTTGTCCTATCGACTTTTTGAAAAAAAATCTTCTCAGAACTAGCTAAAGATTAATTATGATCCAAAATAAAACGAAAATGCCAATTTAAGAGTTCAAGAATCATTTTTGTAGCGGAAATAAATAATTTACATGTTAGGAAGGTTACCGAGTGGACATTCAATAAACGCAGAAAAATAAATTTCAAAATTATTTTTAAAATATGTTAAGTGGGGATAAAAAACTTATTAAATATTGTAAAAATTTCTTTTTTGCACTTTATTTTACTGTGCCTCCAGATTTTCGATTGTATTTTTATTTCCAAATTCTAACCTAAAATATTAGGATTACCGGGTGGACATGAAACTTCAGGAACAGACTTCTAAACATCTAAAAATCTTCAAATCTAAAATATTTATCCCTTTTCATAATTTTTAGATTCGTTAACTTAATACAAATGACTCGTATAAGTTTCAATCATTAATAAAATTTTTCTGTCATTATTTCTCAATTTTATTTTGTAAATCTGTTCTTAGGGACAAGTTATCGAGTGAACATTTCGAGTATATTTTAATTTCCTATTTCTAAATAGAGGTACCTAAATTTTAAAACTTTACCAAAAACGTAAGTACTTTATCCCAGTGGTATACAAAAAAATATATTAAATAATGAAAATGTGTAAAACTGTCAGGACTTGAATTTCACAACTTTTTGACAACGACCCTTAAGTTGTTTTTGACACGTGTATTCTTGTAGTTGCAATTTTAATGAGGTTGGTAAATTAGGTATAAAGATGGGAGATTACTACTGGAAATAATTAACATTCGTTTAGGGAAACTCGATTCAAACTCGTTGACTCGATCGCGTGCGATCTTGTCTACACGCATTTATTATAAAGTCATTACAACACTCGCGACTTTATAGTATATCGATATGCATATGCGTATGTCCCTTGCAGATACCAATCTCCTCTGCATTACCCGATGCAATCGACCGCTCGACGTTTATAGTCGGGCGGCTCGATAGTAATTCTGACTTTACTAAGCAAATTAATCGTTTCTGCATTTTCTTACCACTCTAGAATTTCTTTTCCCAGGATTCAGTTTCGAGAAAAGAAAAAACGAGGCACGCCAAAGCTTACTCCGTTAATATATTTTCATATTTTTTATTTTCAAAACCTGAGTTTGAAAGAACTTATACAAAAAAACCCTGTTTACCTGGATTAAATGAAATGTCAAATTACATTTCAGTTAAGTGAGATTAAAATGTATCTTTGAATAATAATTACGATTTATTTTGTAGTAGAAAATTAATAAATGCAGAGAATCTATTTTCGGAAATTAAATAGTGTTTGTGTCCCTTGGAGCGGTAGAATTGGATGTCGTTCTTTTTGATTGACAAGAGGAATTGTCTACTCACACGGCAGATGTTGGCTTTATTAACCTGCGGGACCTTGCATCTCTCGTGCGGATATCTCGCGTTTTCTTTCTGAATTGATATGCCAATTAAGTTGTTCCTTCAGGCACCGAGTCTCGAGAGCATCGGAGCCACGCGTCTGCTTCCAGAACTGCTTTTTTGCTTTTATAAGCATAAACTCTTCCCAGTAGTGGAACAATCGAAATTGACTCGTAAAGCACTGAACAGAACTGAACTTCATATTTTATAAGAGTAGTCGATAGTATACGAATCGATAAATTATGCCCTGAGAGTTAAATGCAAATGTCCCACGTTCATTGCTGCCTTCAAGATAAAATTCAATCATCGTAACTATTTCTGTTTATTTTTAATGAATAATGAAAAATTCATTTCTTTCAGATATGTCAGAAAAAAAGGGAGAAATTGAAAGAAATTTCTTTTGCAATATGAGGAAGAATAGCTGGACACTAACCTCTAAAAGTTCAAGATTCTGCCACTAGGTCCCGACAAACGATCTCTTATTCAAGTGGTATAACTTCCAAAAGAGAAAATTTAAATTGAAATGCTCTGTGGAATATTTTTCTACTTAAATTTCTTTTTTTAAAAAATAAGGGTAGAGTATTTTAGAATCTGCAGCATGTTTTCCATCAGATTTCTTCGAGTTCCGCGTTGATTCCGGCGAATCTTTCGTAAAGTGTGGTCAAATCTTGAGACCAAGGCAGAGAAAAATGGGTAAGATGAGATCGGCGAGGGTCAAAATGCATGACAAATAACAGGGGTGTCCACCGCGGAATGAAACAAAACCCAAGCAACGAGCGCCACGCGCTTTGTTCCCATTGTGCTCCGGTGTCACTTCAAGGTAGAATTGCATTCAGTCGACCAGCGCGGTGTCGGGTCGCCATCAGATGACGTGTGATAAAGGGACAACAAATTGGTACCACCCGAACGACTGCTGCTCTGCGCCAAAGATCCAGCTGATAAAGCTCTTGTCGATAAATACGATACGAGTTGCGTTTTGGCATATAGTCACCTTTACACACTTTCATAGTCACCTTGATTCTTCTAAGGAGCATAGTCTGACAAAATTTCTGGGTCTAATTTGACAGTAACGGAACAAGTTTATCCAAGTTTATAATGTTAGAGACGTTTTATCGCTTCAGTGAATCGACCTAGGTATCGGAAGATTATCAATCAGATATAAAACCACTTGTGACGAAAACAAGCGATCGTTGATAGTGTCAGGTATGGGGTTTAACCAGGATGTCTAGCGTTTCTCCTTTAAAAAATTCCAGAACATTTCCAGGTTTTCCAGGTCAAAAAATAAATTTTTCCAGGTATCACTTTTTAATTAATACCATAAACTTTTTAAAAAAATCTTTTTTTTCTTTAGATAAAATATTAATTCACAATTTGTTTTATGTCAATTTGACTGTCTTAAAAAGAACCACCCAAATAGAATTGTAGAGGCCGAATTCATTTCAAATCGGGTAGGCTGTGCATGTTTAAGTCACACAATCGTTTCCGGAAGAAATATGTTGTTTTTTAAAGGAGTTTAGGCGACACATATTTGACCGATTTGTTGAAACAATTTTTTTGACAAAGTTATGAGTTTTTGAACTTTTAAAGCTGGTGACGCAGTTTATAAAAAATTAGTCCAAATTTTTTTTAAAGTCTTGCAGTTTCTAAAATAATATAGATATTTGATATTA
>JBAGKK010496756.1:0-15199 GCA_037177015.1 Euceroptres primus
ATTTCTTTTTCCTAGTCTTGGAAAATACCGGACGAAAGATCGTTCTTGTTACTATAGTAGGTTAAGTTTATAGTTATGTATCGAGACCATTAAAACTTTTGAATTAATTATTTGGTTTATGTCTTTTGATAAAAGAATATATTATATAACCTCAAATTGTTAATAAAATTATTATTTGTTAATTTTGATATTTTTCTGTGAATTTAATTTAATTTAGATAATAAGAAAATCTTTTTATTTTTCAAAAGGACCATCCGCTCTCCATTATCTAGATTAGGGACTGAGCTAACCTTTAAAGTTTTGTCACAAAACTTTTATTTTTTTTATTATTTTAGTTTTCTTTTGAATTAAATATTTAAATTTAATTTGATCCCTGAAAGATCTGGCACCCCAAAGGTAATTATTCTCTTGTGATATATATTGATTTTTAAAATAAGTTTTGTGTCGAAGGTGATGTAACTTTATTATTACACTTACTAACGGATTAACGGCACGGCTCAAGGGTAGAGTGTCATCGACCCAATTCAAGAGCGCGTATATAGTCTCTGAACGTACAAAAGTAAATGCGCAGAGAGTCGTGATGTAAACAACGTTTTGCGACCCTGACTGCCCGAGCGATGTAGGCCGGTCAAGGGACGCTCGGGGGGAGACAGAATCAGTGAAGTGTGAATAGTGCCATCGAGCTGTGTGCCGTCAATCCATTAGTCAGTGTATATAAAAGTTGCGATCACAATGTGTAAATTATATATGTTGAGACGTAAGGTTGTTTTTAGAAAGTCATAGTTAAACGTGTAGGTTGTAAGTTATAACGTAGTTATTTCAATTAGAAACATTTATTTGGTCATACGGTCATGAAACAACTAAAACGAATTCCGGGTGTTTGGAATCGTTTAATTGTAAATATTTGAAGATACATCCTACGTACGTTTCAACCCAAATGTGGGTCTTGCTCAAGGTGAAAAACAAAACCTATCTCGAATTGAAAAAAAAAATAAAGACAAAAATGTTCGCAAAGTATAATTAAGTCGAAGAACGTATAAATTTACCTGTGGTAGTGATAAAGAAACACATTACCTTCGTTTAATTATAACGATGGTAAAATTTTGTAGTTGATATTATATACCGATGTAAATAATATTTACCAATATTATTCTGCCGTCCAAAGTAAAAAGATAGGTAAGTGACATTGTCGCTTAGGTCGACTTTTCCATTGCTAGGTTTAAGAGAATAACCCTAAACCACAAAGTCACTTACCTATTTTTTTACTTTGGACGGCAGTATTTACCGATGTCAATAATATTTACCAATATTATTTACAAAAATGAAAGATAAAAGGTCATTTTTGTAGTCTTTTTCAAGTAAAGAACATTTTGTAGAAATAAGAATTAATTTAAAATTATAAAATTGAAACCTCAAAAAATTTCAAGAGGCTTCAATGTAACAAATTAACTACATCTTTAGTTACAACTGGTGACGTATTTTGTACGGACAAACATATACTACGTTATATTCAGAGTAAAGAGAGTTTACAATGTGTAATAGGAAAGGCTAGTTTTAAATTGAAGTCCCGAATGGAGTTATACAGCTATGTAAAGAACGCTGGGAAACGTGGAATATTTGCATACAGGATGTGTGTTTTGAAACCATTAAAACAACATTTCGCTTTACAAGGGATGGAAAGTCAAAGAGTAAGCATTAAAAGACCTCGAGTTGGAGCCGCACGCATTTAATTGAATAATTCCTCCACGCGTTTAAAACGTTTCACTTGTTCTGTCCTATAGAGCGCAATTCCGAAGCACGGTAATTTTAGCTGTTTCCCTGTGCTTTTACAGAAGAGGGTGACGTGAAAGTCGGAATGCAAACACAGATTGCAATAATTACCAAATTAAAGATGCAGGTTAAATATAATATTCTTTAATCTTCACCAGAAAATGTTAGAAAAAAATATTATATTTGACTATAATATTTATATTTGCGTTGGTAGAAATTTGCAACGTTGAAGGCGGCGGTTTTTGAAAGTTGAATTTTCAAAATCGTTTGCCAATAAAATGTTAAATAAGGGAGAATAATGTGAAAAAAACTTGTATAATTCTCTAATTTAGAAATATATACTTTTAATTGGCAATCTATGTGAATGCGACAATATGTATATGATTGTAAAAAAAATGTAATTGTAAATCCAGTCATCAGGTTTTTACCTGTTTTTGGGTTATAAATATCCTCAATAATAAAATAAAGTTCTTTTATGTTAAGAGCAAATTTTTTTTAACAATAACTAAGTGTTAGACTCGACGAAGTCAAATTCTGGGTGAAAAATAAAAATCGTAAAAATCAGGCACTATGCCAGGTTGAAAGATACACCTTTGTTATTAATAAAAGATACACCTATATTGTTATTAATAAAATGTAAGAAAAAATTATGTTTCGCGCAACCTCTATTTCCTCCATAATAATCTTCGAAATTTCGTTGCGAATTCTCGGTTGAAACTAAGAGTCGCAAAAATCGGATAGGCCAAGTTAAAGGCACAACTCTATATTGTTATTTAAAAAATAGAAGATTAAAATATATGCATAGTGCCCGATTTTTGCGATTTTTAATTTTGACCGAGAATTTTACTTAGACAATTTGCAATTGTCTAAGTAAGAAATTTCGTTGTCTAAGACAACGAAATTTCGAAGATTACTATCGAGGAAATAGGGGCTACCATATTTTTTTCTTATATTTTTTTATAAAAATATATCTTTATAACAATGTATCTTTCTAACTGGAATAGTTTTTTATTTTTCACCGAGAATTTGACTTCAATGTCCGCATTGCGAACTTCAAGTTTATCTCTTAGTTATTGGTAAAAAAATTTGTATTCTTACAAAAAAAAGTTATTACGCATTATTAACGCTTATTTAACTTTTTATTGTTCACATAATTTTGAAAATTTAACTTTCAAGAACCGTAGCTTTCAATGTTGTGAACTTCTGCCCAATTACATTTGCACGGAAATTTTGTAGGAATGAACATTTAAAACCACTTTTCAATTCGATACTGAGTTTTTTCCCAAATGCTCGTGGCTTTTACCATTTAAAAATATCCACAAATAACTTCAAAAATTCTTCAACTTTCAAAAAAACGATCTTACTTTTTGAGGTTATGTTACTTTATTCACTGCACTTACCATTTTAGAATAAAGACCCGGACGTTAGTTTGCGTACCAAACTTATTTTTTTTAACGCACGATGCACGGTGGAAAAAAGCACCTTTTTTTGGAAAAAAATCGACCGACAGTGCAATTCTTAACGGAATTTGATGCTTCTTTTATAAACAAAGTCTTCCAGGTATAACGAGTGACTGCGAATATTTGATGGACTTAAGAAATAATGTAATGTAATCAATGTAATGACTAATTAAAAATAATGTAAAGTAAGTTATAGTAAGAAAAAACAATTGTTTTTAATGCTATGAACAAACTATTGAACAAAAGTCTTTTTCTTGTGATTCGCAATGAAAAATATGATATCAAGGAGTCCCTGAAAAGATATTTTTAGTTCATTCCACAAAAAAAATTAGGACTATTCATGAAAAAATGGTTTAAATATCCATTTGTTTATAAAAATTGCGGATAAAAGTAGCAATTATTGTTATTATGAAAAATATAGAAGCAAGGAGTCGTTCCAAAACATTTAGAAGTGATTCCGTAAAAATAATGAAGCCATTCATGAAAAAAAGGTGAAAATGTGCGTTTGTTTATCAAAATTGTCCATATATTTAAAAGTTTTTGTCGCTATGTTAAATATGATAGCAAAGAGTCCCTAAAAAGACATTTCTAGGTCATTCGACAAAAAAATTATGCTTAGTCGTGAAAAAATGGTCAAAATGTGCATTTTTTCTTAAAAATTGTTTATATAATTGAAAATTATAGTCATTACAAAAAATATGGTAGCAAGGAGTCCTAGCAAAATATTTTAAGGTGTTTCAAAAAAATTAAGCCTGTTCATGAAAAAATGGTAAAAATTGGCATTTGTTTATAAAAATTGTTTATATAATTAACAGTTTTTATCACTTTAAAAAATATGATGGCAAGAAGTCCCTGAAAAGATATTTCTAGTTCATTCCGTAAAAAAAATTAGGCCTATTCATGAAAAAATGGTCAAACTATGCATTTGTTTAGAACAATTGTTCAGATAATAACAATTATTGTCAATATGAAAAATATGGAAGCAAGGAGTCTTTGGAAAACATTTCGCGGTGATCCGGCATGAACAAATTAAGCCTCTTCATGAAAAAATGCGAAAATGTGTATTTGTTTATAAAAAATGATTATATAATTAACAGTTTTTGCCATTGCGAAAAATTTGATTTCAAGGAGTCCCTGAAAAGATATTTCTGATTCACTCGGCAAAAAAATAAGGACTATTCATAAAAAAAGGGTCAAAATATGCATTTGTTTAGAACAATTGTTCAGATAATAACAATTATTGTCACTATGAAAAATATGGAAGCAAGGAGACTTTGCAAAACATTTCGAGGTGATTTGACATAAACAAATTAAGCCCGTTTATGAAAAAATGATGAAAATGTGCATTTGTTTATAAAAAATGTTTATATAAATAACAGTTTTTGACACTGTGAAAAATATATTATCAAGGAGTCCTGAAAAGACATTTCTAGTTCATTCCGCGAAAAAAGTAGGCGTATTCATGAAAAAATGGTCAAAATTTGCATTTGTTTATAAAAATTGTTTATATAATTAGCCATTATTGTCATTGTGACAAATATGGTGGCAAGGAGTCTTAGCAAAACATTTCGAGGTGATTCCACAAAAATAAATTAATCCTGATCGTGAAAAAATGACGAAAATGTGCATTTGTTTATAAAAACTGTTTATATAATTAAGTTTTCGCCATTATGAAAAATATGATTCCAAGTAGTCCCTGAAAAGGTATTTCTAGATCATGCCGCAACAAAATTAGGCCTATTCATTAAAAATTGGTGAAAATGTGCATTTGTTTATATGCAAATTTTTAAACAAAAGTTATTTATGATTAACAGTTTTTGTGATTCTGAAAAATGCTACAGCAAGGGGTCTTTGTCAAAACATCTACCGTTGATTCCGCAAAAAAGTCCTATTCATGAAAAAATGGTTAAAGTGTACATTTTGTTTATAAAAATTGTTTAAATAATTGTTGAACAGCATATATTCTTAACTAATTGGAAGCGCATATCTGTCATATTTCATGCAAAATCTATGGATTTAAAATAGCTAATCATTGCGAATCACGAAAAAATGACTTTTGTTCAATAGTTTGTTTATAAGATCATAAAGAATTTTTTTCTTACTCTAAACTGCTGGATATTATTTTTAGTTAGTCATTACATTGATTTATGTCCTGTTTTAATAAATTTGATAATCTTAAAAGAAATGATATCACTGAAAAGTTAGACAAAAAGAAGTTTAGACTTTGTTGTTAAATAACAAATTTTTGGTTAGCTAGAGTGAAATATTCGCAGTCACTCGTTAGACCTGGAAAACTTGCTGTTATTAAAAAAAGAAAAAAGAAAAACCAAACAAAATCCGTTAAGAATTGTACCGTCGGTCGATTTTTGTCCAAAAAAGATGCTTTCTTCCTACTGTGCGACGTGTGGGACTCACCTATATAATTAATTAAATTACATATGAAATACTCGTAATGCTGCAGTGATTGATTTTCTTTTTTGATAATGCTTTCCAAGAAATATTTTTTCCTCCACGGTTAAGTTTTCCATTGTTTCAACAGCACTGCAGGCTTAGTACTCCGGACACTAAATCACTAATAATATAATCTGTACCGAGAGTGTAAACTCTATTACTATTGGAAAGCATTCTTGGGCGCCGCCTAGTGGAATAATAAGAAATTAACTTTTGTCTCATGCTATTGTGCTCATGTGCTTGAAGTTCTAAACGTTCAAATGAACGAAATTTTTATTTGAGTTCCTTTTAAACTCAAATTTGTTCTAAAATATTGGTTTATTAATAAAGAAACTAATGTAATGAAAGAGCTTACGATATTTCTCTTTATTTTGTAAATTGAAGGATATTTCAATATAAATTTAGGTTAAGAAAAAAAAGTTCGTTCATGTGAACGTTCAAAAATTCAGGTACATTTGGGCTCCCGGTAATTATCCGCTGGAAAAGAAATATAAAGAAGGTTAGGAAGATTCGAAATGTTGATTAATATGAATTAAAATTTAATATGGACATTATCGTTTCCATTTCCCCTGATAGAAGATAAATGCCACTTTCAACAATTCCATTCTTCGTAAATAATCATATAAGAGACATAAAATCACATTTGAAACATTTCATACATCTGAATATAAAACTAGAAACACAATAAAATGGAAAAGCAGAAAGGTGCTCAGCCTCGAATACGTTCCACTGATTTTTGCTTTTTAAAAACATTTTGTTTTATCGTAGTCGGCATTGAGTCACTTTGCTGAAACAATGCACAATTGCAGAAGCACTTAAAATGGGGTTAAAATGAAACGCTGCGTTTGAAATCATTCACAAAGTGCTCATAGGTGCGGGATTTTCATGGGTCGTTTGCGGTTACGTCCGACAAAAGTGAAATTGCGTAGCTTCATATGACTATGAAATGAATTACCAAGCGTGTGCATAAGATCATTTTTTATGAGGTGAAGCATAAAGCAGATGCGCTTTCGTACATCATACAACATTATACTCGTCTGTCTTGTCATGAAGAAAAAAAAAGAAAAGTCAAGAAACAAAAGGATTCCCCTTGTTTAAAAGTAAAAAAATCCATTCTGTTTCAAAGGTATTTTTCGGAGCTCAAAAGATACTCTTTTATCCTTGCGGCGTTGAAAGAAAATATCAGTTCCCACTCCAAACCCCGAGAGCGCTTTTTGAGAACATTTTCCCCTTTGCTTCTTCCTACGTGGCTTGCTATAAAATATTATACGATCTTATTCCACGCGATTTTCGCGTCTCTTCTTATACCTGGCGAAAAATTTTAACAAGCAGGTTTTATAGCTTTTGCACTTTAAGTCTCAATTTCCAGCGAACTGTTTTTGGCATTTGTCTTAAAAGCAATTTGTCCTCAGTTATTAATCGAACTTTTATGACTATCATGCACCATAGATTCGGATTCAATATGATTGTCATGTAACGAAATGTGTTGCTCGAAATATCCACCTGTTGGAATACATTTACATTGTTGTTAATAAATTGCTTCATTATTCTTTTAATGTCAGAATTTTTGAAACGTGAAATTTTATCAACACGCATTCAAGGATATGTTCAGAATAAGTTACCAAACTTTGAATTAGTTTAACAAACTAACATTTCTCTTCTACCTTACCCACAAAAAACTGAGGGAAAATTTTTCTAGTTTATTTGTCAACATCTACGAATTCAAAACTCGAGATATTCATGAATAATTGTGGTGTCCCAGAATGGATTCTCTGCTTGCAGTAGTTGTGACGTTGTTATTTGTACGTTCCCTTGTTGATTTATAGCGAAGAGCAATCACGAGAAAACAAAAGCACTATCGGTTAAAAAATTGACGTTATGAAAACACTTCGCTAAAAAAAGTTAGAATGGCGTTTATTCACAGGAAGCCATATCCACATTTTCAATATGGCTTCAATTCTCAGGTGTTCATTTTTATTTACTTGTTTGGATAAAATTTTAAATTGGACAAAATTTTAGTCATCAAGGGTCTATTGATGTCGTATTCTGTTTGAAAATGGACAATATTTTAAAAACAAGAGAAGCTTCCATATAAACAATGTGGATCGTAGTCGTGGCTAAAAAAGCCTCGTCAATCAAGCAGTATTGAATCGTAATAAAATGACCGGAGGGGTATTTTTTGCAGGGGTTTGGTCTCACCATAAGGGTAGCCAGATGAAATTTTCGATCCCTACAAGTTTTTGAATAGACTTCTTGTTAGTACAAAATTCACTTGATTCTTGACTGCAAAAATATTACCAACAAATCAATAGAATATTACTAGAAAAATGAATTTTCTTGCAGATTTTTGGTCTCACCATAAGAGTTTCCAGATGAAATTTTCGATCCCTACAAGTTTTTGAATAGACTTCTTGTTAGTTAAAAAATTACGAAATTTACTAGATTCTTGATCTGCAGAAATATTACCAAAAAATCAATAAAATATTACTAGAAAAATAAATAAATGTATAAGACAATTAGACAATGTATCAGACAATTAGATTTCCATTCTTATAATTTTTTACTTTCACTTAGGCTGTTTTCAATTTCATATGTGGAAAAATTTTTTAATTGGAAAAATCATAATTTTGAACTGTATTAATTCAATATTGGCAAGCCCAACAAAGAACGTTTATAAAAAAAGTGCCTGAAACTCTTAAAAATTGCATAAACTGTGCATTTGTTTATAAAATTTTTTTATAACAATCACACTTGTTATAAAACGAAAATATTGATTACTGAAGCATAACTAGCAAGTCAAAACACATTTAAAAAAAAAATACCTCAAACTCTCAATAATTGCTCAATAATTGCTCAAACTCTCAATTTGTTTATAAAATTTGTTTACAACAATCACATTCGTTAAGAAATGGCAATACAGTTTACTGAAGCATCACTGCCAAGACAAACAAAGCACGTTTTAAAAAAAAGTACCTCAAACTCTTAAAAATTGCTCAAACTGCGCGATTGTTTATAAAATTTGTTTATAACAATAATAAATATATTTTCTATTGTTTCTTAATGTTTGAATATTACTTTAAATTGAATTGAAAACGAAAATCACTTAACAAATATCCAAAATCATTCAAAAATCACCTACCATTGTTTACAACAATACAATTGTTAGTAGCAAATTATTTATTTATAGGAAACTGTCAAGTTATGCTTCACGAACATTTATTTATCGATTACACACTAGTTTCAATCATTCTGAATTAATTACGCATCATTAAAGCAACAATATCTTAAATTTTACAATTTTTTTTCAACTTTATGTTTAAATAAAGTAAATAAAAGAAATTTTTTTAAACATCAAAATCCAGGGATCTCTTAAGAATTTAGTTAGATTTAATTTTTAAAAAATCTTTTAAATCGATTGAAAATTGTAGCTGGAATCATATTTTGAACATTTTTTCGTCATTTTGCCCCACCGTGCGCCGCTACGCCGCACAGTGGGGCAAAAAAAACGTCCGTGGACAAATTGATCTTCAGAAGACAATTATTATCCGATTTTAAACTTTTTTTTTTGAAATGAAAACTAATTAAATTTCACATCGAATTTTCATGGCCAATTTTTAAATTTTTGTTTGTTTTTTTGTTTATTTAATAACAAAAATGAAAAAAATGACTTTTTAAATATACCGGTTTTTAAAAAATGCTTTAATCAAATTACCTCCATTTAAAAAAAAATTACCTCAATCAAAAATACCTAGAAAACTGAAAGCAACTATCCAAAACAGATTTCCAGTAGCAATGCAAATGTTAAACGATTTATTGAATTTGTTATAAACAAATAAGTGAATGAAAATAGTTTCGTGGGGATTAGCGGCGATTCGTCACTTGATTCGCACTAAATTTAAACAATTTATAGACAAAAAGAGTTTTTCAGTTGAATTTATAAAAGTTAATAAATAATTGGTTATTTTAAAAGCAATTTTTATAAACAAATATCCATATCAGCTATTTTTGATGGAATAAATAAAGTTTTTTCTATGAAATCGATCATATATTACGTGGAAGTAAAACATAGGCATCATATTTGGCCATCAAATAAAAATAAATAATTGTTTAAACTACCTTAATTAATAAATGCACTATTTGGCTATTTTTGGAGGTTCAAACTTAATTTTTTTATGCAATTAACTGTAAATAAAAAATTTCTAGATTTTTAAAAATATTTTTAAGAAAGTAAACAGTGAATTATTATAAACAACAATTTTTTAAACAAATTTTTATCATTTTATGTATTTATAAATAAATACCGCTTTTTTACGGAATTAACAGCCAGTTATTTAGCAATGATTTTTTGCTATGAATCGATAAAATTTGATAATTATTTAACCAACCTTAATTAACAAATGCATTACTTGGCTATTTTCTAGCATTTAAACTTATTCTTTTTGTGTAATCAACTGTTAATAACACATTTTTAACTTTTTTTAATAGTTCGATAACGATCCGCTTTTTTATTTTTATTAACAATGTAGTAAACAAATTTTTCTCGGCTAATGCATTTGTAAACTAATTTTTTTTTTCTTGTGGTTATGTACAGATCAGCAGAGAATAAGTAGGAAAATACTTGTAAAGATCTCCTATTATATACCGTGTATGGCTATGTTAATTAAATTGTTATTAAAAATAAAAATAGTGGATCGTTATCGAACTATCAAAGAAAGTTAAAAAATGTGTTATTAACAGTTGATTACACAAAAAAAACAAGCTCAAATGCTGGAAAATAGCTAAATAATGCATTTGTTAATTAAGTTTGGTTAAACAATTATCAAATGCTATCTATTCATAGCAAAAAATCATTTCTCAATAACTGGCTGTTAATTCCGTGCAAAAAGCGGTATTTTATTTATAAATGCATAAAATGATGAAAATTTGTTTAAACAATTGTTGTTCACAATAATAAATTGTTTACTGTTATCAAAATGTTCTTAAAAATTTAGAATTTAGTTATTTACAGTTAATTGCATTGAAAAAATCAAGTTTGTACCTCCAAAAATAGCCAAATAGTACATTTGTTAATTAAGGTAGTTTAAACAATTATTAATTTTCATTGGGTGGCCAAATATTATACTTAGGTTTTATTTCCAAGTAATGTGTGATCGATTCCATAGAAAAAACTTTATTTATTCCATCAAAAATGCTACCTCACTCTAAGTGAAAAGTAGACAAAAAGTTGAAAATTCCAGAAAAAACCGCAACACTCTAGCATTATTTAAATACAGTATTATTAAAAGTGATAATAAATTGTTTAAACAATTATGTTTGTTAACTTGAAATAATTATTACCTCTCTCTAATTGAAAACTGGACAAAAGGTTGAAAATTTTAGAAAGAACTGCAACTTTCTAGAATTATTCTGAGAGAATATTGTTGTAAATAACAATAAATTGTTCAAGCAATTATGTTTGTTAACTTTAATTAATTAGTATCTTCCTATAATTGAAAAGTGGACAAAAAGTGGAAAATTTTAGAAAAAACCCCAACTTGCTAGCATTTTTCTGAGAGAATATTGTTATAAATAATAACAAATTGTTTAAACAATTACTTCTGTTAAGTTTATTTGATTGTCACCGCGCTGTTACTAAAGAATTGAAAAAATTGTCGAAAAATTTGGAAAAAACCGCGACTTTCTAACTTTATTCTAAGAGAAAATTGCTAAAAACAATAATAAATTGTTTAAGCAATTTATGTAAACATCTAATTATCATTATAAAGTAGTATTTTATGTACTAGAAACAATTTGTATTTAAAAAACATCCAAAAAATCATAATTAACGCCAGAAACTCGCAAAACCGAATTTTTCGGTTATGGGGTTTTTTGGACCTTATAAAACAGTCTTATGGGGGGTGATATTTAAAAAGTAATTTTTGATTCTCATTCTATGGCTAATTGTGAAGAGAAATTTTGAGTCTCAACTTGATTCACCTGATATTGACGATTCGGAATAACAAAAACGTCTTTTTTTCTTATGGAAAATACGTGTTAAACTTCGTGGAGCTTGCGGAACCCCTAAATATCATTTTTTTTTAAAAAAGAAACGCATTTAGTTTTTTGTGGATTCCAACAAATTTGGGGGCGATATGTATGAAAATTCAAAAAAAAATTTGGTCCACCCTGATGCTTTTAGCCTTTGAAACAGTGATGTCAATACTTCAAACAAAAATATTAAACTAATACATTATAAAGTCAAAATTATCAATTAATTTTAATGAATAATTAATTGCAATTTAATAAGATTTTTACGTCATACAGAAAAATAAAAAAGGTGCCCCTGGTTCCTAAAATCTTTCCAAGTCGGTCCAGCTTCGAGTTCTAAACATGCGACGATCAAACCTCACTGCATATTCATGGAGTCTCGCAAAAATAAATGCCACATATGATGCCACATTTGTGGCACATATGATGCCACATTTGTGGCACATATGATGCCAAATTTGTGGCACATATGATGCCACATTTGTGGCACATATGATGCCACATTTGTGGCACATATGATGCCAAATTTGTGGCACATATGATGCCACATTTGTGGCACATTTGATGCCACATTTGTGGCAAATTTGATGCCACATTTGGGGCACATATTATGCCACATTTGTGGCATCATATTAGTTCATTACTAGATAATTATCAAAGATATTTGGCGGTTCCAAGTCTCATTTTGAAGCTTATACTTTAAAGCACCGCCACGAATTTTTTCAAAATTCTTCTAACTCTTTTCTATATTTTTCCAACAATTGAAAAAAGGGTCAAAAAGTTGTCACCTGTCACATTATTTCCTTCTAGTTTTCTTAATTTATATCTTGACTAAAAATGTTCCAAAGTTATTCACAACTCTTTCGACGCGAAATTTCTTAATGGATTCAATGTTTTTTGACAAAAGTTACAGTCGCGTTTACTTTCCGAGTAATTAACTGTAAAAAAAAGAATTCTTCTCCGATGAGATGCGAGTAAAGTGGTCTCCTATATACTAGTGTACTAGTACTAGTATACTACTACATCAGTACTCTTCTAGTATACTAGTAGTGGCAACACTGCTCACCATGCCGATTTAGTTAACCGATGCCATTGAACGACTTTTAATGGACAATGGTAACGGGAACGATGGGAATTGGCGTGAAACTATACAGATATATACGTCAATTCTGTTTCCTCTTTCTCTCTATAATATCTGCAGCAGCATTTTCTCTACATCCTCCATTTCCATCGATCGATCTGCTGTTCCCTACTGCTGTTTCAACACCTGCAACCGTGCAACTCGGCCACTTGACTGTCGAAGCACTAAAATATACGAAGCTCCATTTCAGCTGGACTATCTCTGTTTTCTCTCAAAATGTACCAGCTGTCCGAGCACTCACTAATGCTTGCCGATCGTTGAATAGCGTAAAATTGACATTGCAACGACACACTCACTGAAATATTGTTACAAACCTGTCCCTTTTATCTCGACGAAACTGTCTACTATCATTTACATAAAGCGTCAACAGGTTTGTGCAAGAATGCGGAAATTAATATGAATATTATACGCGGAGAAACTTTTTATTGCAATCTTTGGTAAAAAACGCACTATTTTACTATTTCAGGTTAGCAAAGTAGGGAAAATAGGGAACTTTTGTGATATTTGAAACTTTCAGTCGCCATTTGCAGCACACGAAAACAATAACTGATCCGAAAAATGAAAAAAGTTTGCGAAATTTTAATAAACTAGAATGTCACTTTTCGACAGAGCTAAAATTTGACAGAAATTGGAAGAGTTAGCTTTGTAAAGTTTGATATGCAATTTTGTTAAAATATGAGATAAATTGACGAATAATAAGAAAAATGTATTTCAAAAATCCTAAACCGCAAAATCTACAATCTCGAAAACTACACATCAAAAGATGAAATGACTGTTTGTGAAAATTTAAATAAAAAGGAAAAAAACTAGTGTAACACTTATGTAGCAAAGTTCCGAAAGCAGATTGTGAAATTTTAACAAAGTTGCCGTTCACAGTTTCGTAAACTCATGTATCAAAGATCCGAAAACAGTTTGTGAAATTTTAACAAAGTATTCATTCACATTTTCGTAAAGAGTCTTGCCGATTCGAAAAAAAATTGATACGTTTTTGTTTACGTGTTGAATGTATGTGGACGGCGACAGGTCATATATATATATATATATCTTATAATGCCTAATCTCGAATACAAATGTATACACATATGATATCCTATCTATAACTATAACTAATACATATATAACACTATTCGTTCACGCAAGCTGACGCACGCTGTGATCGCAACTTTTATATAATAATAAAGTTACATCACCTTCGGCACAAAACTTATTTTAAAAATTAAGATATATCACAAGAGAATGATTAACTTTGGGGCACCAGATCTTTCAGGGATCAAATTAAATTTAAATATTTAATTCAAAAGAAAACTAAAATAATAAAAAAAAATAAAAGTTTCGTGACGGAACTTTAAAGGTTAGCTCAGTCCCTAATCTGGATAATGGAGAGGGGGTGGTCCTTTTGAAAAAGAAGATTTTCTTATTATCTAAATTAAACTAAATTCACAGAAAAATATCAAAATTAACAAATAATAATTTTATTAACAATTTGGGGTTATAAAATATATTCTCTTATCGAAGGACATAAACCAAATAATTAATTCAAAAGTTTTAATGGTCTCGACACATAACTATAAACTTTACTATAAACTTTACTATAAACTATAAACTATGACAACAAGAACGATCTTTCGTCCGGTATTTTCCAAGACTAGGAAAAAGAATATATTCATAAAAAGGAAATTTAATTTAATAAAACAAAATTCAGAAAGGAGAGCCAAAATAAAATTAAAGGGAACGTAGTCTTATTAAACACAAATCAAAACGAAAACTATCAACTTTTGATTATAGGGAATATACGGGGAAAGGGGAGAGCCTAAATAAATTTCGGGGATTTCACTTGATTTTACACAAAACAATTCAATAACTTTCAATATATCAGAGAGGGAACTCAAAATTATACTCAGTTAACTACAAAATTGAAGAAGTTTAATTGATCCAATTAGGGAGAATCTCAGAAAATTGTGTACCAAATTTTACTGCAAAAATTCTTTAAATAAGGTACGAAACAAAATTATATCCGGAGAGAATATTATGGTCACACAATCTTCATAAGTCTTTTCCTATGGATTGAACAAAGTACCATACCTCAAAATTCAAAAAATAATCCTTGTAGGAACAATCTTCAATAATAATCAAATTCACCTGAACTTTTTAACTGCAAAATAACGAAGAAAATAGTTCAAATTAAAGAAAAATTTCGATCACGGTGTTGCCACTTCACAAGCTGCTTGACAAAAGATCCCGATCTTCTTCTGTTGTTTACTTCTTTAGCAACCGGTTGAATCTTCATTGGTTGAAGCAAAGCATTCCTATTGGCGTTGCTAGGGACAATTCGTAGACTAGAAGAAAGAAT
>JBAGKK010496767.1:0-15199 GCA_037177015.1 Euceroptres primus
AAGATTTTATAGCATGATGGGACAATTGAGATTCCTCGGTAGTTATTACAGTCGGTTTTGTCACCCTTTTTAAAAGGGCAAGGCAATAATCAATTAAAATTAACAGAAAAAATCGTTTAAACAATTTATTATTATTCATAACAATATTATCTTAGAATAATGCTAGAAAGTTACGCTATTCCTAAAATTTTCCGCCTTTTGTCCACTTTTTAATTAGAGTGAGGTAATAATAATTCCAAGTTAACGAAAATAATAGCTTAAACAATTTGTCATTATTTTTAATAATATACTCTTTGAATAATACTAGAAAGTTGCGGTTTTTTCTGAAATATTCAACTTTTTGTTCACTTTTTGATTATAGTGAGTTATTAATTAACACAATTTAACAAACATAATTGTTTAAACAAATAATGATAATTTTTAATTATCTTCTCCTATAGTAATGCTAGAAAGTTGCAGTTTTGTCTGAAAAATTCAACTTTTTGTCCATTTTTCACTTAGTGGGGTAATAATTAATGCAAGTTGTTTATTACAATCAAATAAATAATTAAATATAACAATTTTATAATCAATTAATTATTTGATTCAGGCCTTTTTAATCTCCATAATATGTATATTATCATCGATGGCAACATTTTTTCTCCAGGGAAGGAGGGGGTGGGGGGACTGATAGTAAAATGTGTGCAATTCCAAATTTTTCTTTTAAGCTTTGCAATAAAATTCGTGTTGTAATTCAAAACAAAATTTTGACAAGTCATTTATAGCCCCACTACCCCCACTACTCCCTCTGCTAATTATTCCACCTTTTATTCTTATCTCTACTGTAAGATAGCCTTTTTGTTTAAATTAATATTTGTAAAACATTAGAGAAAGAGTAAAAAAACTTCTCTTTGAAATAAAATAAAGAACGTTTGAAAAATGATTTTTGTTAATGTTCATTTATTATTTGTTCATAACTAAAAAGTCAAAGCAAAACTGAAGATTTCAGAAAAAAAGCGCAACTTTCTTGCATTACTCTAAGAGAAGATAGTTGCAAACAGTAACGAATTTTTAAAATAATTATGTTTTTTAGCTTGCATTAATTATTACGTCACTAAGTGAAAAGTGGACAAAAAGTTGAATATTTCAGCAAAAAACCGTAAATTTCTAGCATTAATATAGGAAAAGATATACTCGTTGAGTTTGTGGCTTTGGGGTCAGTTAATGATGAAACAGTTATTTTAACAACAAGTATATTTTAAAAGAAGGGTCGCAAAAAAGTCATTTCAATAGGAAAAGATAGTTATAAATAATAATTATTTATTTGAACAATTATGTTTGTTAAATTTCATTAATTATTAACACACTCTAATTGTAAGCGAAAAGTGGACAAGAAGTTGAATATTTCAGAAAAAACCGCAACTTTCTACCATTATTCCAAGAGAATATTAATAAAAATAATAATAAATTGTTTTAAAAAGTGTTTGGTAATTTAAATGAATTATTACCTTACTTTAATTGAAAAGTGGACAAAGGGTGGAAAATTTTAGAAAAAACCGCCACTTTCTAGCATTAATACAGGAAAAGATAGTTATAAATAATAAACATTTTTTAAAACAATTATGTTTTATAAATATTATTAATTATTAACTCACTCTAAGCGAAAAGTGGACAAAAAGTTAAATATTTCAGAAAAAACCGCAACTTTCTAGCATTATTCAAAGAGAATATTATTAAAAACAATAATAAATTGTTTAAGCAATTATGTTTGTTAAACTAAAAGAATTATTACCTTACTCTAATTAAAAATAGAATAATACTAGAAAGTTGCGTTTTTTTCTAAAATTTTCCACCTTTTGATCACGAGGTGGAAAATTTTAGAAATAAACGCAACTTTCTAGCATTATTCTAAGAGAATATTATTATAATTAATAATAAATTGTTTAAACAATCATGGTTTGTTAACTTGCATTAACTTTTTGTTAAACTGCATTAATTATTAGCTCATTTTAAACGAAAAGTGGACAAAAAGTTGAAGATTTAAAAAAAAAATGCAACTTTCTTGCATTATTCAAAGAGAATATCATTAAAAATAATAAGACATTGTTTAAACAAATGTTTGGTAACTTGAATGAATTACTAATTATTATTATGATTTATTATTAATTATTTTAATTGGAAAGTAGACAAAAAGTGGAAAATTTTACAAAAAACCGCAACTATCTAGCATTATTCTAAAAGAATATTGTTGTAAATAATTTAAAAAGTTTAAAATTTGTTATAAATGATTTAAAAAGTTATAAATAGTTATAAAAATTATTTCTGTTAATTTTAATTGACTATTGCCTCGTTCGAACTGAAAAGTTGAGAACAAGTTGAAAAATTCGGAAAAAATCACGACTTTCTAACTCTATTTTAAGAAAAAATTGTTATAAACAATAAAAAATTGTTTAAAAAATTTATGTAAACATCTACTTATTAGGTCATTTCATGTATTAGAAACAATTTGTATCAAAAGAAACCGCAAACAAATCATAATTAGCGTCAAAAACTCACAAATCCCAATTTTTCACTTACGAGATTTTTTTGGGACCCTATAAAACAAACTTATGGGAGTGATATTTAAAAAATAATTATTGATTCATATTCTATGGCTCACTATGAAGATAAATGTTCAATTTCAACTCGATTCCCCTAATATTGACAATTCTGAATAAAATTTACAAAAACGTCTTTTTTTGGGAAATACTTGTTAAACTTGATGGGGGACCTGCATATAACTTGCGGAACCTGTATATAAATATAATTTTTTTCCCAAAAAAAGGTATTTGTTTTTTTTGTGGATTTGAAAAAATTTTTGGAGTGAGGGCATGAAAATTCGAAGGAAATTTCAAATTTGTTGCACCTAGAAACAACACCAAAAGTGGTGTAGATTTGAGGATCGGCGTTTTACTATTTTACCGAAAACCTGAAAACATTGTTGTCTCAATATTTCCGGAATTTCAATATTGATACAATATTGCATTAAATTTCGGTGCTGGCAGGTTTCAATTTAATGTAAAATATATTTTCGAATATGGAAAACAGTAATAAATCGAAATACAGATTTTTAATCTTGGGTGAAAAATTTTCTGTACCTTGAAAAAAAACCTGCTTGATTGATTTGAAATATTGATGGTTGTTTATTCGAAGCGAGTCTTTAAAATTTTTTCAATGGATGTAGTCTGCTTTTCGAAATAGAGTGAAACGTATCTCGGCAAGCGAGGTATCGGATCAATGTCAATCTCTTTGTCACCAATCTTCTCGCTTTTAACACGTCAGCTCGACGTTTTCCAATGCAAAATTTCTCGTCGACACGATGAACAGAGTACTCTAGGGTCTATCACGTAACGGCTGGCATCGTTTGATACGGGTTGAGTGGGATGAAATAGGGTTGGGATGATACAGGACTTAATGGATAGAGGACAGATTTTGTAGATACATCAGAAGGCTCGTCAGGTATCTCGAGAAAAGATCAGGATGGAGGCACGTCGCTCTCTTTCTGGCTCTCTGATCTATCTTCTCTTCTCTGGACCAGTGCAGCTTCCAATTTTTCTCCTGGTAATATTTTCAAACTTTCGAATTTTTTTTATAAGGCTAGCTTGATACAGTTTAGAAAGCTAATTTAATCGACCACAATTTTTGAAACTTTGATTTTTAGGTAAATTTTATCTTCAGGAAATTTTAAATCTTCAGGTAAATTTTATCTTCAGGAAATTTAAAATAAAAATTGCCCGATGATTATTTAAAAGATATTAGGAGAAAAAGGAAGTTTTATATTTACGTGTATTATAAATTGAAACAATGACATCTAACTAATTAATTATTAATTAGTTAGACAATTAATTTTTTATTAGAAAAATTTTTCATTAGAAAAATTAATTGTCAATTGTTAGAAAACTGTTATAAAAAAATATAATTTATAAGTTTACAGGCATTTTTTGGTTGTAGAAGACAGAATTTACATTTACAGAAAATTTCGCTGATTTTAGATAAAACTATTTAATTTTGGTAAGTAGCTGAGTGAATTTAAATGTAGATGTGTCCTATATTGAAAAAAGAACATGAAAGATTTTACCCTTCTTTCGTACCAGTTTTTCGCCTCCTTTTTCCTTTTCTTGTCCAGATGGTATCAAGCTCGAGAGGAAGATGTGCTTAAGAGGTTTTTCTACATTCACCCACGTTGCAAGAGATCAGATCAAACTCGAAGATGTGCTTAAGAAATTAGCTGATATTTTAAATAAAATCTGAGATTTTCTTCTAATAAAAATAATTCATCTAATAAAAAAGCAATTCTATACATACTTTAAATGTCTAAATGAGCAGTTTCTTTTATACTATATTTTACATTACTTTTGAATATGTAGTATAATTATTTTATACTCTGGAATTATTTTATAAATTGATAAAATGATAACAAACTCTTTTAAAAGGCTTAAAAACAAATTCCTAAAAAATAAATAGTAAAATTATACTATATTAAAATAATTATAAATATATTATATTATATAGTTATAAATAATTATATTATATAGTTATAAATAATTATATTATATAATTATAAATAATTATAAATTATTGAAATTTAACTTCCAAGATTGAGTGGTATTAAAGTATTATTGTATTATTTTTTGAAGAGCTCCAAAGGTGTGAAATAAAAAACTGGTCAATTATACTGGTTCACATATCGATAAATTTATTGCATTGGAATGACTTATATTTACAAGAGGGGGCACATACATACATATATTTTTCTACTCTATTATTTATCTACATATATTATTTGTTCATATGGGTGATTGCCAAAAAGTTGGACTCCACGCTTATTACGCAGAAACATAGGCATAGGAGTTATTTTCGTATAAAATGCATAACTATCACAAATATATTCCTTGATCTCTCTATTTCATTTTTTCATGCTCTCTTGAGTTGGTCATGTTTAAAAAAACATATTTTAGGCGGCACGGAATAATCATTTTTCTTTCAGAAATTATAGTAAACATGATAAATATGGTAAATATGGAAAATATGGTAAACTTTTTGGCAATCAACCATATGCAGTTTTACTTAATGATTTTTAATTCCATCATTATTGCGATTCAAATATCTTTTACATCATATCATTTTGAGATGGATCCTGATAAGGGCCTTTCTCGGAGTCGATCCCTGATTCATTAAAAAAAATGATTACGAAGTATGCGTGGATATTAATAATTGAATTAGTAATATCAAATATCAGTAATTCGATAAATAAAGTCTGTTTTACAATTCTTTTTCTTCAATTGAAATTTCTACAAAATTCAGCGATCCTCAATTGAAATGTAAAATAGCTGCACACTGAAAGAAATAATTTTGCTAAAAGATGGATCATTGACATAAAGTGCTTAATGCTTATGGAAAAAGCCAAAAAATATTCAATAACTGTAAACTAGACTATAACTGATACTGCATTGGATGCAATTTCTTTTGGCATGATTATCTA
Organism: Euceroptres primus; assembly: GCA_037177015.1. NCBI lineage: Eukaryota > Metazoa > Arthropoda > Insecta > Hymenoptera > Figitidae > Euceroptres > Euceroptres primus. Next base: position 5,501 of record JBAGKK010496767.1, read on the forward strand.
TTCAAAATGGCAGTAAAAAATGATCTACATTGTAGCATATCTCTGCACATTTACAGTCGAATTATCCTACGCTTAAAAGACTTGGTATTCTTAGCAAAATTGTTTTCAGTGCATAGACAAATTTTCTAAGTCAGATTTTGTTTTGGGTACGCTTCAGGGCACGTTTAATTTTATCGAAAGCAATAATAATTTGGAGATAATACTTTTTTCTCAAGCACTCGCAGTGCTCAATACAAATATTGGTTTTATCGTTCATAGTCCACGTTGTAAATACTTTAATGGTAACGATAATAATGACCAACATTTTATTTTCTATCTAATTCTTAATTCTACTATCACACCGATTTATACACTTATCTAAATGATGTACATACGTCCTTTTACTGGGTGTAACCATTTTTTCCAAATTTACTTTTATCATATTTTTATGATCAGTTTTTATATATCTTAGCAACTTATTTTACAATTTAGAAATAGAAGCAAATTATGTGATTGAAAAGTTTTAGCATTGCCAACATTGTATTTCAATAAAAATGGTTACACTTTGTATTAATCCTCCGCATAAAATTATTTGATTTCCACGTAGCGTATTTACAAATATTTACAGATTACTGATATATCGCGGAGGTCAATTGCATCTCCTCCCCTGGTTATTAAAGCAATATTTAATGACTTGTCAGTGACAAACTACATGACATTCAGAGAGCAAATTCACTTTGTTGATTCTTCTTAACAAAATATATGCACTCTGCATATTACTGTCAAACAGTATTCGATCATCGATAGTGAGTAAAAGGCAATTATTTATGTGTTTATTTTACTATTTAAAATTGTATCCTTGAAAATCTCAATATTTTATTCAATATATTAAAAAATCAGTTAGTAAGAAAAGAGTAAAATTCAGGGAAGTGTGTTACATAAGTTTTTTTAAAATCAGGGATTAAATTTATCTTTTAAGCATTGATTGGAAATAGTTTTTGTTAAAAAATAGTAATACCGTAGAGTGGGACTATATGCAAATGGTGGGGCTATTTGGTACAACTCACTTTAAGTATGTTTTTTAATATGATAATGAAAATCAAAATAATAATCTCTTCAGAAGGATTTCTACTTTACTAAAAATGAGTGTGGAATTTTATACGACCTCTGTACAAGCATTGAAAAATGATTAAATATGTGAGTGCATTTAAAAAAAAATTGGTTAGACCTCCAAACTTTGTATCAGTTCAATAGTTTAAAAGTAATAAATAATTATCGATTGTCCGTGTTTTTCTTCATACTTTATCATCAGAACGTACTCTGTAAATCTGAATCAGATAAATTTTACTAATTCATCAGTGACTGCATTCTAGCTATGGCAATTAGTAGAATTCTACTGATAATTGGTGAAAAATTACTAAAATTTCAGTAGATTTCTACTGATTTACCAGTAGAAACGATAAGTGAAATTTCAGTTATCATTTCTACTGGTAAATCAGTCAAAAGTGGGTCACTAATTGACTTTAGTGAAAATTTTTACTAATTATTAGTTGTATCTCACTATTGTTTTTATTAGTTTTAAACTTTTCACTAAAAGTGTAGTCAAAAGCTACTAATAATTAGTAGAAATTTTCACTAAAGTGAATTAGTGACCCACTTTTCACTAATTCAGATTTAACGAGTGAGCATCACTGAAACTTCAGTTATCGTGAAGTTATTGGTGTTATTGGTGAATTAGTAAAATTTAACTGATTCAAAGTAAAAGAGTATTCTCGAATAGTAAAGTAATAATTCTAAATAGAAATCAAATATTAAAAAACTGTTTCAATAATTGAAAACATTAAAAAGAACAATAGTTGTACCTATTTAGAAGATCGGCGGTAGAAAAGGTACAACTTTTTAACAATGATAATTAGTAAGTAGAAAATGATTGAAAAATCTAAAAATGATTGATTTCTCTCCAGAATAAATTGAGTCCTCTGTCAATGAAAATAAAAAAGCTGAACAAATTTTTTCTTGAGAGAAAAGTTAAAAAAAAACTCAAAAAATTCGTAAAATTTGTAGCTAATGGCTCCACGGTATCTACTTTAATAATAATAAAGTATATTCAGCAATTTCAGGTTTTCATGAAGTGGGACAAAAATCCTTCACCATTGTATCGCGTATCAGAACAGGTGAAATTTTCCCACTGGGATTGCGCACTTTGACAAGTATTGGATATATTTTAAAGCAGAAATAACTCCTTTTCAAAAAGTATCTTTTAGTGGTGCGGTATTATATTTCAGTGTTTGCAGACTTACAGAATTTAAAACTCTGATACATGTTTATAAATAGTGATTGATTTAAATAGTGATTGTAATATATAATATTATATATAATATATGTGATTGTAATATATAATATTATATATAATATATAATAAAAAGTAAATAGTGATTGATTTTCGAAATTGTTCTGTATAATCTTCTCATCTGGTTGCTAAATAAGTAGCTAAAATTTTAAGAAATTTACCTCTTTTTAAATTTATTTCTTTCCATTTATTTTTTACTGTTTGTAAATGCAACTGATAAAATATAATTAATAATTGAATCATTCTCTTTTATCACATTTGTTTTAATTGAAATACAAAATTGAATAAAAGAAAGGATCTATTGACTAAAAACTATTATTTGGTTCCATAAAATGAAATCAAAGATAAAATTATCATTCGATTCCCAATTTTTAAAACTGGAAAACTGCTGATACTTGAAGAGCACATTTCCAAAACGTCTTATATCCAAGAAATACGGCTTTCCACAAATAACGATTTTTTGCATTAAGCTTTATGTTTTTCATTTTCAAAATTTTTTTTCCATTTGCAATTGCTTTCAATAATACTACAAGATTTCAAATATTCAGTGAGAAAAATTCTGCATCTATAGAAGTAATTTTTATAAACAAACCATGAGTGAATTCTTTAAAAGTAACTTATAAACAAACCATGAGTGAATTTAAGACACTTTGGACATCAAAGTTATTAGGGTAGCCTTTAAAAATTGAAAATCGTATTTTTTAAAACGGCACCAATTCAATTTTTTTCTCTTAGGATTTTTTTTTCAAATTACAACAAAATAGTTTTAGTAGTGCCGGGAAGTTTTTGAAATTTTTAAAACATTTTTTAATTGTTCTTTGGGTGCAAAAATCATAGAGAATGTTATTGTATACAGTTTTAGGTAGAAGGAATATAAAGTTCGAAGTGAAGAAAAAATTCCTTATTTTGGTGATGATTAAAGCTTTTATAAAAAAAAATCGGATTGAAACTGTATAATTACCGTGAAATAAAATTTAATTGTAACATAAATTATTTTTTACTTTCGATTTTATATTCTTACTTGCTATCTAAAACTATATATAAAGAAATTCTCTGTGTTGTTTGCACCCATAGAATTTTTTTAATTGTTCTGTTAAAAAAATTTTCCAGATTTAAAAAATTTCAAGAACTTCGCGACCTACTAAAAATTTTTTTAAATTTTCAAAGTACCGTCAAACGGGGCAACTTTGGACATGTGGGATAAATTTGGACAGCCCTAAATTGATCCTTTAAATTACTCAAAACGGTTCCAACTAGAATATGGAATCAGTTTAAACCTTAACTGTTTCCTAATTAATTAATTTCCTAATTAAAACCACTTTGAGTAATTTAAGCGATGAATCTAGGACTGTCCGAAATTACCCCAAATGTCCGAAGTTGCCCCGTTTGACGGTATCTCTCAATAAAAGCAAAAAATTGGAAGAGTACCCAGATGGAAAAATTATACATAGTGACAAAAATTATGTATAATTTTTTCCACTACGTATAATTTTTCTGCCTGGGTACCGTTTTAGGAATTTCGATCATATTTCCCAAAACGGTACCCGTCCAAATTTTTACAGGGCCACCCAAATGGATATAAGATACTTTGAAAATGTATGACGCCTGGACATAAGACACTTTGAAAACGAACGCACTTTTCAGCATCGTTTTTTATAAATAAATTTTTTTAATGCGCAAATAAGTCTGTCATATATAAAATGTTGCTAAGATTATGAATAACGCAAAAAGTCAAATTTTTTGAAAAATAAGAAGTTTTGGAAATCCCTTCACTTTTCAATCTTTTTCCATAAAAAGTCAAGGATCTCTAAAGTATTTTTTAAACTTCTAATCATGCCACTATCGATTTAATCGAATCTCTCAACTTTTCCAAACTCGGTTTGTCGGTACCTTCTCGATTCTCCCAAATTTTAATTCTCCCAAAGTTTATTTTCCCCAAAAATTGAAACAAAGAAGTACGAGTTTATAAGATAGGAGTGCCCGTTACCACATTCTACGAAGAGAAATAACCAATTCGACAAATTTTAAGTTTTATTAGTGTTTTTCAACGAAAATTGATATTTTAAAAGAAAAATCATTATCTCTTGATGGAAAATTACAAGTTCACAAAATTTGTTATGTTACCGATTTTCGAGGGAAATTAATGTTTTTATTGAAAAAAAAAAACCTCTGGACGGAAAATTACAAGCTCGTAAAATTTCAGGATGGAAAATTAAAGTTTGTAAAATTTTAGGTTATATTAGGGTTTTCCGAGGGAAGTTATAATATATTTATTGGAAAATCAGTAGCTCTTAATGGAAAATTACAAGTTTGTAAAAGTTTAGGTTATGTTAAGGTTTTTCGAGGGAAATTAGTACTTTCATAGAAATATCAGTAGCTTTTGATGAAAAATTACAAGTAAATATATTATTCTACTAATATTCTAAATTTATTTTAAAATGTAGATATTATTCTACATGTAAATAATACATGTAGAAAATATTCTACATGTAAATAATACATGTAGATAATATTCTACATTCTACCAATATTTTAGAATATTTTCAAAAATTTTATTGATAATTTCAAAATCTTTTGAATTCTGTCATAAACGTCTAAAATCTTTTAGTTTTTTCCAAATTTTTTTAAGGCTTTCAAAAACTCTACAGAATTTTAGGAAAATTTTGAAAAGAGTTTAGAAGATTTTTCAAGATTTTGGACGTCTTCTGTAGATTTTGTAGAGTTCTAAATGATTCTACAGAATTCTGGAAATTTTTTAGTTCAGAATATTCTCGTCTAGAAGATTCTAGAAGCTTATAGAAGAATTCAGATTCAGATTCAGAAATTACAAGTACGTAAAATTTTAGGATATGTCAGGGTTTTTCGACGGAAATTAATGTTTTTATAGAAATAATAGTAACTTTTGATGGAAAATTAAAGTTTGTAAAATTTTAGGTTATATTAGGTTTTTTTCGAGGGAAGTTAATATCTTTATTGAAAAATGGGTACCTCTTGATGGAAAATTACAAGTTTGTAAAATTTTAGGTTTTGTTAGGGTTTTTCGAGGGAAATTAATACTTTTATGGAAATATCAGTACCTTTTGATGAAAAATTACAAGTTTGTAAATACATTATTCCACTAATATTCTACATTTATTTTGGAATGGAGATATTCATGTAGATAATACATGTAGATAATATTCTACACTCTACAAATATTTTAGAATATTTTCAAAAATTTTAATAATCATTCAAAAATCTTTTGAATTCTGTCATAAACTTTTAAAATCGTTTAGATTTTTCCAAATTTTTTTTAAAGTTTTCAAACACTACAGAATTTTAGGAAAGTTTTGAAAAGAGTTTAAAAGATTCTTCAAGATTGTGGTCGTCTTTTGTAGATTTCGAAGAGTTCTAAATGATTCTGCAGAATTCTGGAAATTTTGTAGTTCAGAATATTCTCGTCTAGAAGATTCTAGAAGCTTATAGAAGAATTCAGATTCAGAAATTACAAATTCGTAAAATTTTAGGATATGTTAGGGTTTTTCGACGGAAATTAATGTTTTTATAGAAATAATATTACCTTTTGATGGAAAATTACAAGTTTGTAAAATTTTAGGTTATGTTATGGTTTTTCGAGGGAAATTAATACTTTTATAGTACCTAATCAGTACCTTTTGATGGAAAATTACAAGTTTGTAAAATTTTAGGTTATGTTAGGGTTTTTCAAGGGACATGACTTTTATAGAAACATCAGTACCTTTTGATGAAAAATCACAAATTTGTAAAATTTAAGGTTACGTTAAGATTTTTCAACAAAAATTGATATTTTTGTTTCTATAAAAGTATTAATTTCCCTTAAAGCACTCTAACATAACCTAAAATTTTACAAAATTGTAATTTACCATCTGATATTTCTATAAAAGTATTAATTTCCCTCGAAAAACCTTAACATAACCTAAAATATTACAAATTTGTAATTTTCCAGTCAGGGGCGTAGCGAGCGTATTGAGTTTTGGGGGGATGAGTATTGTCATAAATGCCGACTCAATAAGTAGAATTTGCCGACTAGTTACCATTTTTTGTCGACTGTCCGACTTTATAGTCGAATTACCCGAAAATCCCGACTCGGCCCGACAGGGGGGGGGGGTCACACCCCTACACCGCCTCCGCCCCCTCGCTACGCTCTTGTTTCCGTCAATAGGTACTGATATTTCTATAAAAGTAATAATTTCCCTCGAAAACCCCTAATATAACCTAAAATTTTACAAATTTGTAATTTTCCATCAAAAGGTACTGATATTTCTATAAAAGTATTAATTTTCCTCGAAAACCCCTAATATAACCTAAAGTTTTACAAATTTGTAATTTTCCATCAAAAGGTACTGATATTTCTATAAAAGTATTAATTTCCCTCGAAGAACCCTAAAATAACCTAAAATACTTCAAACTTGTAATTTTCCATCAATAGGTACTGATTTTTCAATAAAGATATTAACTTCCCTCGAAAAACCTAAAATTGTTAAAATACTTCAAACTTGTAATTTTCCATCAATAGGTACTGATTCTTCAATAAAGATATTAACTTCCCTCGAATAACCTAAAATTTTACAAACTTTAATTTTCCATCAAAAGGTACTTATGTTTCTATAAAGGTATTAATTTCCTTCGAAAAATCCTAACATAACCTAAAATTTTACAAGATTGTAATTTTCCATCAAGGGATTATTTTTCTTTTAAAATATCAATTTTTGTTGAAAAACACTAAAATAACTTAATATTTGTCAAAGTGGTTATTCCTCTTCATGACATGTGGTCTGCACTTAATATAATTGGCTTTAATTTCAAAAAGTGCTTTGGAGCGACATCTATTCGCTTTTTAATATCGTCGTTGCCGACTTCATTGACTTTTAATAACGAGCACTCCTATTTTATAAACTCGTTCTTCTTTGTTTCAATTTTTAGGGAAAATAAACTTTGGGAGAATTAAAATTTGATGGAATTGAGATGGTACCGGTTTGTCACTGATCTTAAGTTTTTCACATAGCCTCTTATCTTACATAGCCTCACTTTTCTCCCTAAAGTACCTACTTTCGTCCTCTGAGTCTCTTCTATAACACACCAAGTGAAAGACTCAATCTTCACTTGGAAGGTGGAACAAGTGCACTAATATCCGAAGGATAACAAGGCGGTCCTAGCATCAAAGGATACTGATTCTTCCTGACATAGTGCACATTTTCCTGTCACAACATTTTGCTCAAATAATTGGTAGACCCTGGTGGTGGCAGAAGAAATGGACTAACAAAAGGATGTCCTGGTCCATGATGAGCAGGAGAATATCCAGCTTGTTGTGTATGATTCTGAGCAGACGTACCCAATCCTCCCATCACCGGTGACCCTGAATCATGTAACTTCCTCATATGCTTCTTAAGATCAAAATTTCTGCAGAAACCCTTTCCACAAATTTTGCAAGAGAATGGTTTCTTATCATTGTGGGTGTGCATGTGGAAGGTCAAATTGTAGACCTGATGAAATGCCTTGTTGCAGATGTTGCACTTGTAGGCCTTTTCCCCACTGTGGGTCAACTTGTGGTTCTTGTAGTTACCCTTCTGGTGGAAACCCTTCCCACAGAACTCACAAACAAATGGTTTGTAATTTGCATGAATTCGTGTGTGGGTATTAAGGGTGGAACTTCGGTTGAAGGCTTTTCCACACGTTTGACACTTGTGGGGTTTCTCTGCAGTGTGGATGATCTTATGCCTGCAGAGGGTGCTTGCCTGACGAAATCCCTTTCCACAAATCTTGCAGACGAAAGGTCTGGCCCCAGTGTGAACTGGCATGTGTCTAGTGAGGTTGTAGTGAGCATTAAAGACCTTTCCACACTGAGTGCAAGTGAAGGTCTTCTGTTTGGGTGGATTTGCCTCCCTGGGTGTTGGACTTTTTTTCTCTCGGCTCTCTGTTGAATTTGATGAAACAGAGAGTCTTGATGATTCTTGGAGAGAAGGTGGTGGGGAATTTTGAGTTGTAGTGGGTGCAGGGTTGGGGAAGGCCCTTAAGAGAGGACTTGGGTGATGGTAGTAGAGGAGTGGATATTGAAGGAGACTCTGGTGTCTCAGGGTGGGGACGTATTTTTTAAAGGCTGATTCCAGGTGTGCAGAGTAGGAAAGTGGTGAAATATTTGGTGGCTGCTGAAGAATTGTTGCTGCAGTTTGTTGGGACTGATTACTTTCAGTGAGACGTTTATCAGGCTCCATGATTTTGGCGATGGAGAATGTCAGGTTCCGACAAGGTGTTGGCGAAGGTGCTCTTTCGGGAGGTAAACTCGTTGGTAGGTCTGTTGCCATTGTGCTGCTTGATGAGAATGGTTGCATTCTGGATCTGAAATCACAAAAAAAAGTTTTTTTTAGCTCTTTTGTGAAACTGATTTTTACAAATACAGGCTCTTAAATTTCGAAATTTTACTCAAAAGAATCAATCTTCATTATAAATTCACATTGTAATAACACGTCTAATATAAAAGATAATAATTGCATTTTATCGTCTTTACCATACTTGCATTGTAAGTTGAACAAATTACATTTTACCATCAGATTTGCGAAATCCTTTTTAAAAAATTGTTTCAGTCTTGTTTCAAAAACTTGAAATAAATAGTTTCACTCGCAAGCAAAAGCGTATGTGAACTTATTCATGTTCTTTTTTTAGAAACTTAGAACTCATTTTTTAATCAGCACATAAACCCAGTAAACTATAAACATAGTTTACTGGGAAAACTATCGTCACGAGTAATGATAAGTTCAAAAGTGTATTATGTTCAACAGGCCCGTAGAGAGGAAAACCGGGCCTGAGGGGGGGGGGGGATGACAGCCCCTAAATGTAATTTTGAAAATTTAGAATTCAGGCTTTTATTTAAAAAAACTTTATTTTCTCACAGTTCCGGAAAATCGGGGAGAATCTCCCTGTTATCCCCCCCCCTCTCGTCAGCCTGGCGTTCAAAATAATTCTTAATTTTTTTTTATCTTTCATTGGTTGATATATTTAGTTAAAGTTGATATATTTAGTTAAAATTTGCTCTTGATCAGGGATCGGAATCTTTTAGGTATTTGACTCAATAATAAAGGGTTCCGAAAGGGTTTAAGTTCGAATAGAACCTTCAAATTTTCTGAAGGGTTCTGTTCGGACCCGAACCCTTTCGGAACTGTATATTCTTGGATCCTAATAGGTTCCGATCTCTGTAATGTTATTTAATTTCGGAAAATATATTTTTTCAACCATTAGAGGAATTTTTCAAATTTTCGAAACGAAACGTTTAGAACATCTTAAAGGTTCGGTTTCAACAGTACGTCCGCACGGAAAGTCTTTTATTATTAAAGTTTGATAGAAATGGGACTAAATTG